>CAUDMG010002184.1:2290000-2302500 GCA_958450375.1 Homarus gammarus | reverse complement strand
TCGACCCCAAAAATAAATATAATTCCTGAGAAAAAATTTAATTAGCATTTATGATAATTAAGGAATTTCCTGAACAGTTGTCAAGGTGTTTTAATGAAGGGAAATGTTAATAAGGAAATAAGATGATATCTACTGTATGTTAAGGCAACCAGTAATAATAATAATAATAATAATAATAATAATAACAATAATAATAATAGCATCTCAATCTATATAAACTGTAAAAAAAATCCATACCTAAACGACTGAACTACCAAATTGCCATAGTTAACAAGCGATTACATAAACACATAACTAAATAATGAATAAACATACAAAAAAACGAAATACAATAATACCACAATAAATTAATACAACTTGAATAAATTAATATAATGAAAGAAAAAAATGACTTAAAATGTACTGTATGTAGTGTAAATAGACTAAGATATATGTACAGTAAACGGATAAACTAACACCAAATAATATATGTGTTATGAGTTTAAGAATATAGGGAAGTAAATAAATGAATAAAAATGAATAAAAGATAAGACAAAAAAAAAGTCGAATTAACAATAAAGATAGAAATTAAAATATAAAATACAAAGAAATTCTTCATGAAAATATAAATTTGGTATCACACCTTAGGATAAAAATAAAAATAACAATATAATACAAAAAATAAGGATTAATTTAAAAGAAACAAAAATCTTAAAAATACGATTAAAATAAATAAGAATAGATGTTAAAAAATTAAATTAAATAAAAACGAGACAAAGGTAAAAGAAGACGTAGAGAAATAATGAAGAATTCAGAGTCAAAACACAGATCAGAATTAATCCACGAGTTCTACCTTAATGAGATTATCAACACAGGTAATTGCACCATCTAATTAGGGGCGTAAATTACCTGTTAGAACGTAATTGCCTTCATCAAAATTATGTTATCAGCTCTAAACTACAATTCTCTATTAAAGTCTCACCATGATTGGAATTTATAATCGAACGAAAGGATTATAATGTTTAAGGTGATATCATAACCTGTAGTGTTGTGGTTTTCGTTTTTTTAAGGCTCCCTAAAACCCGTTGTGGTAATCGGAAAATGTGAAAAATTGTGAAAACTGAACTTAAAGAAGAAACTATTGCCATGAAAGTTCTCCGTCGGCTATATTACAGATATAAACTGTACCATACCTTACTGATATATAATACAGTCTCTTGTATTAGGAAATTAGACTATTATAAGACGCTCTTGTTTATAGGGACGATAATGGAGATGGATATATAAAGAGATGCATGGGTGTTGTGTTGGGGTGGTGTGTGGAAGAGGGGGAAGAGGAAAGGGTGGAAGGGGAGGAGGGGGAAGAGGGGGTAGAAGGAGAGGAAAGAGGGGGTAGAAAGAGAGATAACAGGGGTAAATGGAAAGGGAAGAGAGGTTGAAGGAGAGAGAAGCTGGGTATAGAGGAAGAGGGTGAAAGGGGGGTAGGAGGATGGTAGGAGAGGAATTGGGTGGAGGTAGAAAGAGGAGGAATAGGACAGAGAAAAATAGGGGGGGGATAGGTGGGAGGGGCAGAAAAAGAGGGAGGAGGGGGAAGAGGGGAAGGATGAGGAGGAGGAGTAAAGGAGGAGGGAGACGGAGAGAGAGGGAGAGGTAAGTGACGGGGAGGGGTGAAGTGGAGGCCCCTGAGTCTATCTAAGTAGATTATAAGTGAACGACGAACCTCATTTTTTGTCCTTCTTGATTTTGTTAAGTGTTAAGTGTTGACCTGGTAAGAGTGTGTTAGTGGTGCTCTCTCTCTCTCTCTCTCTCTCTCTCTCTCTCTCTCTCTCTCTCTCTCTCGTTAGAATAAATTTAGAAACTATCTTCGTTGTGTTCAATATTGTAAACACTAATTCCTGTGTGTCGATACTTTGCACAGAAAGTTTATCTCGGCTTTGAGTGTCACAGAGACCTGATTGTGTTTACGGCCGTGTAAACTGTCAGTTGCTTGTGTAGAAAGTTAATGCTAGTTAAATGTCACCTACGAGTTCAACAGGTATATTCAGACGTATAAATTACCTGTACAGCTCCAGGTACACACAATACAGGCATAATGAACATAATTCCCACGTATTGACGATATTAGAGTGGATACTTCCAACTAAATGTGGTTTAAATTATTAGCCAAAAATGTCGTAAAGTTAGCCATTAGGAAGTGAATTATCTGTTATATAACTCAGGTGAGAGTGCCAGGATTATATACCTCGAACTCAATTACGTAAACCCAATCATTTACACCTGGCCACGTAAGGCGCGCTCGCGGTCGTACATACATACACACACACACACACACACACACACACACACACACATAAAGCTCAATCAGTACCTTTTTTAAACCATTAGCCAACATCACAAGGGTTAATTCCGAGAACGATTCTTGTGGTCTCGTCTTTGTGTTGTAGTGTGATGATAAGGGCAGCGGTGAAGAGACCTTGAGAGGAGTGTGTGTCTGTCCTGTCGAGTCTCTCCCTACCAGGTGTTAGAAGGTGTTGATTAGAGGAGAGGTAAATTTTTTTTTCATTTACAGGCAAATCCTATGCACGGTTGTATGATAGTGATAGTGTCATGCACGGTTTTGTAATCTAGTGTTAGAATTTATGCATGAAAATAATATTAGATCATAATATAAAAACAAGAACAAAATAAAGGTCTACATCATGCAGAGGTGTGTTATAGTGCCTCGCGTTAATACTTCGTTATAAAGATATATTAGACACATATTATTCAGATACTTTATAAAGGCCTCTCATGCACGGCCCAGGTGTTAAATAAGGCAGGTGCTCAAATATACTTACACCTTAGTCATGCAGGCAACAGGTCTTAATTAATACTTCTTCACACCTTGGTCATGCAGGGATCAGGTGTTAATTAAAGACAGGTGTTGAGATATACTTCCTCACACCTTGGCAGTGCAGGGATCAGGTGTTAATTAAAGACAGGTGTTGAGATATACTTCCTCTCACCTTGGCAGTGCAGGGATCAGGTGTTAATTAAAGACAGGTGTTGAGATATACTTCCTCACACCTTGGCAGTGCAGGGATCAGGTGTTAATTAAAGACAGGTGTTGAGATATACTTCCTCTCACCTTGGCAGTGCAGGGATCAGGTGTTAATTAAAGACAGGTGTTGAGATATACTTCCTCTCACCTTGGCAGTGCAGGGATCAGGTGTTAATTAAAGACAGGTGTTGAGATATACTTCCTCTCACCTTGGTCATGCAGGGATCAGGTGTTAATTAAAGACAGGTGTTGAGATATACTTCCTTACACCTTGGTCATGCAGGGATCAGGTGTTAATTAAAGACAGGTGTTGAGATATACTTCCTCTCACCTTGGTAGTGCACCTTTGATCAGATTAGAATCAAAGAATTTTATGATCGAAGCCTGAGTGTTGAGTAGGTCACTTGTTGAAAATAATATAACAGTAGCAGTGACGTTTGATGTCGTTAATAGAAATAAAAATAACATCACACCAACATTTGGTCGATTAAATAATGATGAACGAATGATATAACAAGACTATAAGGGTGTAGTTACGTCGTTAATGGGTGATAAAACCCCAACGGACAAAACCCCAGTCTCATATATAAAATATAAAATAAAACACTGTTAAGCTCAGGTTAGGTTAGGTTAGGTTAGTGTTGACAAATGACAACCCCGTTGGGGTTTTGTCATGGAACCCGTTAATGTGATATGTAACAAGATTGATTATAAAGATACTCTCATATAACCTTATAACGAGCATTATATCGAACATATTATCAGTGCTTTTTTATACCTTTTGTGGTTCAGTCATTATTATATGACTTTCAAAAGCTCGTTATAAAAAATAAATTAATCTCAAAATTCTGGAAGAAGTAACAGTGGATAACAGGTAACGGTTAACAGGTAAATCGACTTAGGGGGCCTCGGGGGTAAACCACCGAAGCTGAAGTTAGAAAGCGAATACTTTATCCACTCTGCCACAGCTCACCTTAAAACTCTCCAATACTGTATTCAGCTATATACATTTACAACGGATCTACATGAAATATATATATATATATATATATAGATCTATATATATATATATATATATATATATATATATCCTCATTTGTAACATCTGACGACTTCTTCTTTTCCAGGTTGATTAAACCTTTAGCAATAGTAAGCGGATTAACGCACCGTTGAGTGATAGAAAACTTCCTATCAAAACCAAGAACAAGTTTCTCATTTGTCTGTAGATCATAAGATGATAAGTTTATGAACAAATTTGGATCACTCAATATGGTCCAGTAACTCTCGTCAAACAGAGCATTTAATTTGGCATCTTTCTCTCAGAGTGGCAGATGGTGAACACACACACACACACACACACACACACACACGATTCACTGTTAATCATAAATCATGATTTCTGTCATAGATTATTATTATTATTATTATTATTATTATTATTATTATTATTATTATTATTATTATTATTATTATTATTATTATTATTATTATTATTATTATTATTACTATTATTATTATTATTATTATTATTACTATTATTATTATTATTATTATTATTATTACTATTATTATTATTATTATTATTATTAGTATTACTATTATTATTATTATTATTATTATTTATACCATGATTATCTATCATATAAGAAAATCATCAACAATTTCGTAACTTAAAAACAAAGATCCAATAGTTATACTTATAGATATATATAACTAGTCTATATACTCCATATACCATATATACCACGTGTCATATATATCATACCCCCAATGTCTACCAGTGAATCAGATAACCGAACAGAGGCAACCAATCAGAGGCATAAGAGCCCCTGAGTGTGAAGGAAGGTGAGTGGCCGTGACGAGAGAGAACACTGCATTCAGAGATTTTAATTAGATGGTGAATTTTAATGTTGTTCTTTACCACTAGCGGAGTCATTCAACGTCGCCTCTGTAATTACCTGCCTGACCAGTGGGGACGGGCTGGGTTTTTAGGCTGGTGAGGTTTGGTGGTGGGCTGGGTAGGGTGGGTGACGGTGTAGGTGGAGGGGTTTTGTAGTGGGGAGTGTGTGTGTGTGTGTGTGGTGGTGGTGTGTGTGTGTGTGTGTGTGTGTGTGTGCTTTGTCATTCGTTATTAAGATTTATCGTGTGGTTTTTCTTTTTTTTGTGTTATTAAGGCAAAGGAAATTATATATGTCTGTCGGTCTGTCCACATGTTTCTTTCTTTGCTTTTTTCAGTCTCTTTCTTTTTGTCTTTTATATTTCTTTATCGGTTTTGTCTCGTTTTCCCTCAATCTCACCTTCTATCTTACATTATCTTTTGTTCTCTCTCTCTCTCTCTCTCTCTCTCTCTCTCTCTCTCTCTCTCTCTCTCTCTCTCTGTAATGAATTTGTAATATTTCTTACACGTCATTACATGGATGATTTCAAAAGCTTATTTACGAATAGAAAAAATAAACCGAAAGTATGACCCCTAGGCATAACGGGCCATTAGGGACAGTATAAATATAGCATGATACATAATAAGTCTCCGATAACACAAGGAAGGAGCATGATAGGCACTGCACTCGACCTCTTACCATTTCCTCAACTATAACGTAAGATGCCAGTTTACAGGTGGGTGAAATGGGAGGGGTAGGGGGGGTGGGGAGTTCTCCGGGATCGAACTAATGACTCGTAAGACAATATATCCACTCGACCACCGTATTTTTTATCCAACGTAGATTTATATTAGTAATACACACACACACACACACACACACTACATCCTTGACCACCGAAGGGTCAAGACGTACCTGGCGCTCCTCTCGAAGCAGCCAGGTCAACTGTTAAGTTGGCCCCTACCAACCCCCTCCCCTGAACCCTCCTCCCCACCGGAATATCAACAAGTTCTCGCCAGAAGTTACAATTTCATTTAGGAAAGGAATGGAACCAGTGTTAAACAGAGGTGAACAGTGGTGAACAGTGCTTAAGTCAGTGAGAACAACTCAACAGTAACAATCGTACCCAAGTTAACCTTCACACAGTGAGGTCCCAGGTACCCAGTGATAACGGCCTGTGAGACCCAACAACAACCAGCGACGTGTTAATCCGTCTACGATAGGAAGGCCTGGGACCACACCTCACTCATATAACACCATCTGTGAGGGAGTTACTACACCACGTGAGGCCCCTCAAAACACCATCTGTGAGGGAATTACTACACCACGTGAGGCCCCTCATAACACCATCTGTGAGGGAACTACTACACCACGTAAGGTCCCTCCTAACACCATCTGGAAGGGAGTTACTACACTACGTGTTTGCTGTTCAACACCTACAATAATCTGTATGTTCACTGTATGTTCCTTTACCTTTCTCTAATGAAGGCTTTTGTTAAACCACCAATGTATGTAATAAGTCATTTATGTCCAATGTATATTTTCAGCCTTCGGGCTGCAGAACTTTTTCAATAAACCGTCAATTATTATTATTACACACACACACACACACACACACACACACACACACACACACAAGGGGTTCATGTAATTTAAGCTATTGATGCCTTGATGGTTCTCTCTACAAAAGGTTCAGTTTTACAACAACAATCATCTCTAAATCAACAACTTCTATAACAATAACAAAATCAATAACACCAACTACAAAAAGAGAACAATAACAACAATAGCCACAAGCATAAACAACCCAACAACAGCAGCGGCATCAACAATAACAACCACACAAGCCACAACAGCAACGACAAAGAACAATAACAACAACCACAGCAACCACCACCACCAACCACCACCAACAACAACAACCATCAACAACAACAACAACCATCAACAACAACCACCACCATCAACAACCACCAACCACCACCACCACCAACAACCATCAACAACAACAACCACCACCACCACCAAAAACCACCAACAACTACTAACAATTACCCTCCTGTAAACAGCACATTCTCCTTCCTCAACAGGATTTAAACGCAGAACAATCTTTGCCGTTTCCTGTTTGTGCAAGCCGTTAACAGCATCGATAAATATACGGCAAGTGAGACAGGTGAGCAGCGGAGGCATGGGAGTGGACAGGTAATGCTTCATATAAACAGGAAATGACGTAGAAAGACTGATTAGCGGACTTCTGGGTGGTGGTGGTGGTGGTGGCGGTGGTGGTGGTGGTGGTTGTTGTTGTTGTTGTTGTTGTTGTTGTGTGGTGGTGGTGGTGGTGGTGGTTGTTGTTGTTATTGTTGGTGGTGGCGGTGGTGGTTGTTGTTTTTGTTGGTGGTGGTGGTGGTGGTGGTAGTTGTTGTTGTTGGTGGTGGCGGTGTGGTGGCGGTGTGGTGGTGGTGGTGATGGTAAATTCCGGGTCTTTGTGTTCTGTTGGAGTATTTTCGGGGAGGGGGGGGGGAGGGGGGAGGGTGGATGAACATGGGATTTTGTATGTGGGGGTATTTTTTTCGGGGGGGGGGAATAGAATTTTTTTTATATATTAGAGGATGGAGGATACTGTTGATTAATAGGGGGTTTGGGGGATCTATATGGGGGTGGGGGAAGGGGAATAGGGTCTTTGTTATGTCTGGGGGAATTTGGGAATTTGAAGGGTCTCTTAATATCTTTCTGAAATTTTAGTTTAGGGAATTTTGGTGTTTGGGGGAAAAATTTCAGGGAAGTGTGTCATTGTGTAGGGAGAAATAAGCGACTGTCAGAAATATGAGCGTTAACAGACAGACAGACAGACAGACAAACAGACAGACAGACAGACAGACAGACAAACAGACAGACAGACGCACTCAGGTGATATAAACCCCACTAATTGCCGTATGTTCCCTCCATTAATCAAAACATAACAATGACAAACTACCATTAAGAGTCAATCACGTATATAAACACTGCAATAACCCTTAGTGGATGAAGGATTATGTTATAAACCTTAAACCAACTCCAAAAAGACACCGTCCATCAGTCAAGTCAGATGAGAATGGTTCTAAACTACCTAAAACAACTGAGAAACTGTGATAATTTGTATATATTAACAATGTATATAGACGAACAATTTATATATTCGTATTCTGCCATCTTTATATAAACTTTCTGGGTATGGAGAGAATATACATTAATACACGTAAGAATTATTAAAAGTTTATTAGTAAATTGATGTATATTTATTTGACTTTAAGGACACGTATTGGTTAATGTTAAATGATCATGTTAACATATGAAACATTAACCCCTTGAGTACTACGACGGATTAACCCATTAATTACGACGGATTAACTCACTGATTACTACGATAGATTAATCCCTTGAGTATTACGATGGATTATCCCAATGAGTACGTTGATTACTTAAATACTTCGATGACACAATCTCTTGAGTACGAGGAATTAACTTCTTGAGTACAATGGATTAACCCCACTTGAATACCACTATGAATTAACCCCAAAGTACGATGACATAATTCTTTGAGTACGACGAATTAGCCCACTGAGCAATATATCTTAATATCTTGAGTACGTTCACTTACCCCTTGAGTACAATCAATCATCCAAGTTTAATATATCTTAACCCTTTTTGTTTAGGGACTTAAATCCCTTGAGTACAATGAGAATTTCCCTCGGGTACGAAAATATTGTACTCGGGGGAGTTAAGTTGTCGTACTCAAGAAGTTAATGGCAGTCTATTAACTTACTGTATATTTGAAGATTATTATATGAGTGTTTTTGGCAGATAAGAATTACGTAGATATTATAATTACAAAAATTCCTTCACGTTTATCACTATAATTGACTAGTAGAGATAAGTTACCTGTTATTAATGATCAGGTATTTACATAAATATACACTTGAGGGTTTATCATCTTAACTACACATATCTGACCGAAAAATTAATTAACATAGATATACACTTAATAACACTACGTAAAATGGAATGGTAGATAAATGTAATTCTCCTTAATGTATCCAGGAAAATATGTCTTGGAACTGTAATGGTAATATATTAATGTAAATATGTGCTGCCGGTTTATTAATCTAATATATGCAAAATATTTTACATGTTGACCCACATGTGGCAACACTGGCTGGCTACCACCTCGGAGATCAGATAACAAGCGAGCCCTTCCCTCTGACTCGAGTCTTAATCCTTCGTTATTTTATATTTACATTTATCAATTAACCTATCTAATACATCTTCACTTCTTCATTTAATCCATTATGAGAATTTACCTACAAACAAATTAACTACATTTTTCTTAATTTCTATATTGATAACCACCAATATTAACATCTGAAAATTATATAATTTAGAAAATAATTACAACGATATGAAAAGGAGCATTAACATAAGAGAACGAACGATATTCAAAGGTGTTGGTCGGCGATAACCTCCAAGGTATTAGGGAGTAAACAATCAGCTCGGCTTTGTTCGTTTACTTCCAAACATTATCGATGATTGTGATCGGATTAATGGCTCGCTTTATTAGCCAGGACCCGCTGTTATCCCGGAGCCCAAGTCAACTACAGAAGATCCGGACAACAGAAAAATATTAACAGGAAAAGTAATTTATTCGCTTGAAGTCATATGAGAGTTTAGTGTAGAAAGATATTTAAAACTTTATATTATTATTATTATTATTATTATTGAAAATTTAGATAATAATAATAATAATAATAATAATAATAAAGAAAAATAACAATAACAATTACGTATAAGAAATCACTCATATAATCAGTTTACAATAACCACACACCCGCTGTAATATATCTACACCTAATAACTTCCCCTCAATTAATCCACAGGTAGAAACTCATCTTAAACAATAAAATCCATGATATACGTGGATTATTACACAGGTGATCCACAGGCAAGTCACTTAATTAATATGAAATGGCCCTATTTGGTCTATTATACCTGGAGTCGTTTCTAAATTGGGTTGAAATTTATCAGTGAAATAATGTCCGAACAGAACGCGGATCTCTGAAATCACAAAGGCTGAGTCAGCGTGGCAATTTACACCCATCAACAATCATCACGAAATTGCGAGGGGAGTAAAAAAATAAATGTAAATGAAGATAGTGTTTTAAGTTTGGCTTTAGAGAGATGTTAGCGCTAATGGATTAGTCGAAACGGGCCGATTTAGCTAATCTCAGACGTCAGATTGTACATTTAACACCGTCGCTAATTGCGTGAGTTCGGTTTAATTAGCGAGAGTGAGGAAGGACTGCACGTACACTAGTTATACTTTACTTGCTGAAGGTTGGTAGCGTAGAGCAGCAGTAAGGGATGATTTGCCTTACATCTTGCACGGACTTCTCACAACTAACTTTGATTTGCAGTTTCCGCCGACAATGGAAGGAAAAAAACTTGTCTATTCATTGCTGGAGCTGAGAACGATTCATCTTATGTTGTGGTAAGTTGTCAGATATGAATTAGTTTGATGGTTAGTTGAAGACGATAACGATTGTGTTTTGTTTTGTAGTTCCTGATTATGACGTATAATTGAGTCTTATATATTATTAATGATGCAATATTTTCTTTTATTTTATTCATCTAAACGAGATTTCATTTATTATTGTTATTATTATTTATCATTGTCAGTATTATTTATTATTATATTTTTTTGTTTATCGTTCTTGCTTATATTTTCCAACGAGGTGCAAGGTGACCGGAATTGATCTTATTATTCACTATCATTCATTCTTAAAAGGTGTATTGTGGTGGTGTTGTTTCCTGATAAATAATGCCTGAAAATATTCCACTCGGTTTACTTATGTTTCTCACCGTCACATCCTATCCTACTGGACTCCTTGCTGTCCACTCACGCACGCTCATCGCTGTTTGATCATCCTTCTCCTATTCACTAATTCCCTTACTTTCATCCTTGTATCTCCTTCGTGGTTATTCCCTTTCTCTTAACCACTATCCGCTTCAGAAATAGATACTCTTTTTTTTTTTTTAGTAATCTTTCATTTCCTTTTTTCTAAGTACGTCTCTTCGTTCTCTATACTATTGTGATATTTTTAACCCCATGTTTATAATTCTTTACATCCTCTTCATCTCACGTATTGTTCATATCATTTCCTCCCGTGTTTAATATGTTCCTTCCTCTAACACCCAGAGTCCAAGCTTCACGTCTGCTCATCCGCTCTATCGCTTCCTCACCTGTGCCTCACCTGTGCCTTAGGTTGTTTCCTGTACACTTACTCTCAGGTCGTCTTTACTCATCACAGATCTTCTTACACTTTACACTTTTGACTCCCCCTCCCTGCCTCCTTCCCTCCCCAGCCCACATAGGACAGCTCCATCTCTCCTCCTCACGTGTTACACTTAACACGTTTTCAACATTCTCTCTCCATCTATCTTTTCACTTTATCTTTTATCTTCAATAAAATCCTCTCTTTTACCTTTAATTCCTTGGCTTTTTCACCCTGTTCACGGCCTCCTACTACAACCAACCTTTGTATTTGTGAGAGAAAGAGAGCGAGCGAGAGACAAGACCTAGAACATAATGCAGATACTTTAAGCAATTTATGCAAATGAGTTGCATATGCAAATGAGCGTGCAAGCGATCAGTAGCCGCCGTAACCCTCCTAATAGGAGTGTCTCCACCCCGGCGCTCTGATAATTTGTGGAGGCGGAGGCGGTGAAGGCCCAGCCCAGCTCCCCGCCAGTAATGTTGGAGAATCACAAGATGTTGGCTGATAAGGAGAGTGAGGCGCTTTAAACACTGGCCAGCTTGAGGGCCACTCTGGGAGCTCACTCTAACATTCTTACCTTTTTTCTTCCTCTGCCTCTTAAGGAATAGCTGTGAGCACCATAAACATAATGCCGTATAATTTCCTTTTTTCACCTTTATTGGATGTTTTCATTGAATTGTTCCTCTTTGTACATACTTTAGGGTATTTCCTCGAATCGGTAATATGGTGATAATGACCTACACTTCCCTGTTTTTGTTATTAAAGTATGTGATATTATCAGTTCGTTATTGGGTTAGATAAGTAGTGTGGTAATAATGATATAATTCCTTTTACGGGAGTTTATTAAGTGCTGCGATTTTTTGTCAATTAATTTTGCGGAACATTTCTTTAAGTCAGTTGTATGATAAAAGCGATAAAAAATTCCATTATAATTTTACTAATCTATATATTTGTCTTAAATAATTGATATTGTATTTTCTTGAATAAGCTTTATGGTGTTTTAAATTATGCCTTTCTTGTATATTAATTTCGAACACTTTTTATATAAATATTTTTTCTCCTTACTATTGTTTTTTTTTTTGTTTTTTTACATTTTTATATCTCAAGGTTTTTTCCCAGAATATATTAGTACTTTTACCTTCCACCATTATTCCTACCATCAGTTCTAACCTGATACTAGAGTGTGTTGTGACACCTCCCCTCCCTCATCAGCTAGCCTTACCAACACCACTTGTCTCTTCTAATAAACGAAACATATTAAAGATCGTCTGAGGCGTGAAGAACGAACTGTGAACG
>CAUDMG010002184.1:2180000-2285000 GCA_958450375.1 Homarus gammarus | reverse complement strand
AATATATATATACGTAGCAATACAGTGAGTACGGATTCGGCGTATGACGAACGCTCGCCCTGTATGTGAACAATGGTCGTTTTTTTGCATACAGAGTACCACTGGCTGGCATTTTCTTCCCTAATTAAATTGAATATACTTCACTTACCTGTCACTACCTGCCGCATGAACGTACTCTTCCACACCATCTCAAATCTCCTCACGAACGGCTCTCCCTACTTCACCCACTCGTGACGTCACATCTCCAAAACGATTTTTCTGTGTGGGAGAAAAACCTGTTATTGTCTGTTTCTTTATCGGTTCATCTGTTTATCTGTCTACCTGTCTGTCTTCCAAGCTGTCTGTCTGTCTGTTTATAAGTCTATTTGTTTGTCTGTCTAGGTGAATGTTTGCGTATCTGTCTGTCTTTTTTATTCATCTGTCCGGTTGTCGATTTAGTTATCTATCTTCATATTTTTTCAGTCTGTTCGTTAACCATATATCAAGGCATTACTCTCTCTCTCTCTCTCTCTCTCTCTCTCTCTCTCTCTCTCTCTCTCTCTCTCTCTCCACCGAAGTGAATCGAAAAGTACACACCCCTAGTGATTGAGACACGGATTCTCCCCCGAGTCCTGCCCGCCTGCCCTGAGATGCTCAACCATTACACCTCTCCTATTATTGTAGTCAGACTTAGTATTATGTGAATCTATCTATTTGAGGTAGAGTCTTAGTGTGATTTTGGTGTCATTTTGAATGTTACTGTGTGTGTGTGTGTGTGTGTGTGTGTGTGTGTGTATTATGTGAAGGTAGAGTCTAAGCGTTATTTTAGTGGTATCTTGAACATTCTTACGACTGGAGTTAAGGAAGTAAAGTCTCAGAGTAATTGTGACATTCATTTTGAACACCATTCCTATATAGACTCCCCCGGTTAATAGTATCACCGAACGAATTATTTATAGGTACAGTCTGAGCGTAATTTTTAATCCATTTTGAACAGGTGTGGACTGTAATTAGTCGGACCAGAATGAACCAGGTAGATGCGTTCTTACATCTCCAAATACTTTTCATGTTATTATTATCATTTACCTCTACTTCTTTAAGGTAATTGTAATACCATTCTGAACCTCTTATTCACATTATTATATACGAGTTTCTTAAGGATGGTGTAATGATGACGCAATGGTGTAAGATGACGTAATGGTGCCATGATGACGTAGTGTTGCAATTATGACGTAACAGTGCAATGATGACGTAATGGTGCCATGATGACGTAGTGTTGCAATGATGACGTAACAGTGCGATGATGACGTAATGTTACAATAATGACGCAATGGATCATAAATGAGATAGAAACTGAGGGAAAGTTGAAACTTGCATCGTTTAGGAGCTAAGAAATAGGCATAACACAACTAGAAATAGGAATTAAAATGAAAATTGGTATAAAATGAGGAGCCTTACTGATTACAATGAATATACTGTTATAGCTAGAAACAGTATATATAATCATATCTTATATAAAATAGAACATAAAAAAATAGAAATACAAAACAAACAATAGAGTCAACTGAGGGTAGAAATGGACCATTCCACTTTATGGTAGAGGTTCCTTCTGTAACTACATAATTGTGGAAATTGTTCGGTAAATATAGGAAGCGTACTGTATAGTGGAGTGCTGGCATACTGACCTTCTCGACCCCTCTCTACCCTCCTGTCAGCTGTTATCAATACTGTCAGCTAGCATTCCTGTCAGCTGTCAACCCCCCCCCCTCCCCAACTATCATTTCTATCAGCTGTTGTCAATTGCATCAGCTGTTGTTAATTGTATCAGCTGTCAACTCTCTCACCTACCACCCAACTATCAGCTGCTATCAATACTATTAGCTATCAGCCCGTCAATTACCACCCCTTGTCAATAACCACCCCATTATCAATAACCACCCCATTATCAATAACCACCCCATTATCAATAACCACCTCCTGTCAATAACCACCTCCTGTCAATAACCACCCCTGTCAATTACCACCCCATTATCAATAACCACCCCATTATCAATAACCACCCCATTATCAATAACCACCTTCTATCAATAACCACCCCCTGTCAATAACCACCCCCTGTCAATACCCAACCTTGTCAATTACCACCCCCTGTCAACTACCATCCTTGCTAACTATGATACCCCAATACTCCTCAATTTCACCCTATTTAGCATACCTATTCCATCATGCCCCTATTTCCTATTCTATTAGCAGGTTTTATTCAACTATCTCAATTTCATTCTATCAGCCTCGCCAGTTTCAATTAAGTAAGATACATCAACCAATTTGACCCTATTTTAATTTACTTCTGTTGATCCTATTTTACTTTACCATTATGTAAATTACCCAACAGGTAATACCAATTAACATGAAATAATGCGAACCTATTTGTAATTTGGTGTATGCTTATTGGTATCTACTAGCATATATCTATTCCATATCCCGCCTATTCCATACCCCGCCTATTCCAGACACCGCCTATTCCATACCCCACCTATTCCAATATTCACCTATTCCATTATTCGCCTATTTTATACTCCACCTATTCCACACCCAACCTATTCCACACCCCACTTATTTCACACCTCACCTATTCCATAACCCGCCTATTCCATACCCCGGCTATTCCATACCCCGCCTATTACCCTACCCACTGACTTATCATCGCGTGACTGTGCTACTTAACTCTTCCACGTATTATATTTTAGAGAATTTATTCCAGTTATCATAAAAAAATAGGAATTAACCTCAATTAGGAGGACAAAATTGGTGAATGGACTGTGTACCGAATAATCCCCAGGTTTGTGGCCTCAATTTCACGGTCTAATCGAGTTTTCGCTGACCTCCCTGTGTTGAGCCGCCCTGTGGTGTGGGTGGTAGGGTGGGTGAATGAGGGTGGTGGCGGCAGTGGGTGAGTGAAAGTGGGTGGTGGTGGTGAGGATGGTGGTAGGGGGAGGGGTTGAGGGTGGGTGGTTGTGGGAGTGAGGGTGGGGGTGGGTGGTGGTGGGGGTGATGGTGGGTGGGTGGTGGTGGGGGTGAGGATGGGTGGTGGTGGGGGTGAGGGTGGGTGGTGGTAGGGGTTGGGGATAGTGATGGTGGGGGTGAGGGTAGTAATGGTAGGGATAGGTGTGGTAGTAGAAGATGAGGGTAGTGGGTGGTGTTTGGGTAGGTGTGGTAGTAGCAGTAGGTGATAATGGTGGTAGATGGTGGTAGTACTGGTGGGTGGTAGTGATAGAGGAAACGGGGGAGTTAACGTGAGTAAAATAAAGGGGAAGAAGAGAATTAACACAGTAAGAATAGAGGGAAATAGCATAAGAGAGAGAGCCAGAGAGAGAGAGAGAGAGAGAGAGAGAGAGAGAGAGAGAGAGAGAGAGAGAGAGAGAGAGAGAGAGCCAGTGAAGGGCTTTATCCAATTAGTTCAGGTTTATTTTTTTTAGTCGCATATATCATCGACTTAAACTCAAAATTCTATGACGATTATATTTATTTACTTAGGAACGTCTATGTGTTTTGTGTATAATCTCAATCCCTATAATTTGGGTATAACAGCGGTAGAGAGATGGTCTTTATCCAATTAGCCCAATTATAGTTTTTGTTTGGAGGGAAGTGTACATATTGATTTTAGTTGTGTATAATTATTATAAACTATCATACTAAAAAGCTCTATAATTGGATTTTATATAATTGAAAAAGGTATAATTTTACAGTATGGTACATTCCTGGTAATAAATAAGTTCTCGTTTTTTATACATAAATTCATTAGAGTGACTTTAAGCCCCTCTTAAGTTTATTATATATAATCTAAAATTCCTATAATAAATTATTTTTCGTCTATAATTATGTTTCTTGATCAAAATTTAAAAAAAAAAAAATATTAAATAAAGTTCTAATCAATTATTTTCTGGCAATCATTTCACCATAGACAACACATAATCGTTTTCAAAATTCCCATAATATATTTTTTTCTTATATAAAAATATTATCTCCTCTGTTATCTGCTTCATTCACTTCATTCATTTTTCACATTTCTTTCAGTTCCATCAATAAAAACTTTTCTTTTAAAATTAATTCTTTTCTTAATTCATGTTTTTCTTATCTTGGTTCATTATTTTCCTATATTACTTCAATAACTTTAATCACCATGTCTTATATAATGATTAGATACAAAAAAATAAGAGATAAAATTTAGTTCTGTGATTTACTTTCTTTATAAAATATTCTGAAAATTCGTCGTGAGAAAATTAAAAGCTATTTCAATCATGCTCTGTAATATACGTAATTGGACAGGAAAATTACCAATAAACTTACTAAATTAGCAGGAAAACTAGCTCATTTTCACTCTCTCCATCAGGCTTAGTGTGGTAGGAAAATAACTAACAAAATAACTCGACCAATCAGGAAATAACCGATTAAATGGCTCGGTCTCGCTTGCTCAGTAGCCGGGGACAAACTTCATTATAACACAGAAGACAAAAAAAAATGGTTGAAAAATCTTGAACCATGAAATTCAGGAGCTGTGGGTGGTCTTGAGAGAGAGAGAGAGAGAGAGAGAGAGAGAGAGAGAGAGAGAGAGAGAGAGAGAGAGAGAGAGACTCTTTCTATACATTCATCATCAGCTCCTCCTCCTCCTCTTTAATTTATTGCTTCTCCCATCTCCTCCGTTTATTACCTGTTCTCTCTAATTCAAAAGTTCCCTTTGGTTCCTGTAACACTACTTTACATTCCTTATTCTATGTTACACTAATCCTACGTAACTAGACAGACAGACAGACAGACAGACAGACGGACAGACAACATCCCCTTGGCAGCTCAAACACCCTTCACTAAAATCCTTACCGCTCTCACAATTAACCTGTAGGGTGTTTTTTTTTTTGTATTCTCTCTCTCTCTCTCTCTCTCTCTCTCTCTCTCTCTCTCTCTCTCTCTCTCTCTCTCTCTCTCTCTCTCTCTTTTGGGTGGGTGGGGGGGGGGGGGGGGGGAGATGGAGGTGTTCCTGTTATCTGAGAGACCGGGCCAAACGAGCGTGTTCGGTTCAGTAATTGTTGTTAGCGTGGGCAATTAGTAGATGTAATTAGGGTGTGGAGGGCTCTCTCTCAGCTGCCGACTACTAAAAATCAGCTCCTTTAGTCTAGTCACCCACTCATACAAAACAAACCAAACAAACTTTCTGTCTGTCTGTCCCTGTCTGTCTGTTTCACTCTCTCTGTTTCTATTTGTCCCTCTCTTTCTCTGCCTGTCTGTCTTTGTCCCTGTCTGTCTGTCAGAGACAAACAGACAGACAGACAGACAGAAACAGACACAGAGACACACAGACAGAGATTGAGATAAAAAGACACAAAGAGACTGAGACACACACAGACGGAGAGATTCCTACAACTGTTCCAAGTTGTCATTACTTCTTCTTTTACCAAAGTGTTCCTGTTGCTTAACAACTCAATCAGATACGTTATGGTTACGGGTGGATCAATGGTGTGATGTGGTGTAGAGTAGTGTAGTGTGGTGTGGTGTAGAGTAGTGTAGTGTGGTGTGGTGTAGAGTAGTGTAGTGTGGTGTGGTGTAGAGTAGTGTAGTGTGGTGTGGTGTAGAGTAGTGTAGTGTGTTCTGGTGTAGAGTAGTGTAGTGTGTTCTGGTGTAGAGTAGTGTAGTGTGGTGTGGTGTTGAGTAGTGTAGTGTCGTGTGGTGTAGAGTAGTGTAGTGTGGTGTGGTGTAGGGTAGTGTAGTGTGGTGTGGTGTGGTGTAGAGTAGTGTAGTGTGGTGTGGTGTAGAGTATTGTAGGGTAAGGTAGTGTGGTGTGGTGTAGAGTATTGTAGTGTGGTGTGGTGTAGGGTAGTGTAGTGTAGTGTGGTGTAGAGTATTGTAGGGTAAGGTAGTGTGGTGTGGTGTAGAGTAGTGTAGTGTGGTGTGGTGTAGAGTATTGTAGGGTAAGGTAGTGTGGTGTGGTGTAGAGTAGTGTAGTGTGGTGTGGTGTAGAGTATTGTAGGGTAAGGTAGTGTGGTGTGGTGTAGTGTAGTGAAAAGGCAGACAGACAGAATGAGAAATGCTGACAGACAGACAGATAGAAAGAGAAAGAGAGACAGAGCAGACAGACACACAGAAAGATGCAGAGACAAACAGTCAGACAGACAGACAGACACAAGCAGATAGACGGAGACAAACAGACAGGCAGAGGATAGACAGACAAACAGTCAGACAGACAAAAAAGTGAGAAACACGGACAGATAGACAGACACAAGTAGATAGACGGAAACAAACAGACAGGCAGAGGATAGACAGACAAACAGACAGAGTGAGAATGACAGACAGACAGACAAAAGTGACAGAAAAATAGACAGACAGACAGACAGAATGACAGAGACATACACAGAGACAGTGATAGACAGATGGAGACAGATAGAGAGATTGCCGGACAAACAGAGACAGTGAGAGACTGACAGACAGAGACAGTCAGAGAGACAGAAAGACAGACATAGACAATTAGACTGACAGATAGAGACAGACAAGAAAGATAGAGACAAATAGACACAGACAGAATGACAACCAGACAGAAACAGGCAATCGGAGACATAAAGAGACAGACAGACAGGCAGAGAGAGAGAGAGAGAGAGAGAGAGAGAGAGAGAGAGAGAGAGAGAGAGAGATCATACAGGCACAACAGACAGACAGGGACAAGCATACAAACGGAGACATACATCCAGAAGTTTGTCTGTCACTTTCTGTCTGTCTGTCTGTCTGTCTTTGTTTATCTGTCTGTTGGTCTCTGTCTGTCTGTGTGTGTCTCTTTGTTTGTCTACCTGACTGTCAGTCTCTGTCTGTCTGTGTTTGTCTCGGTCTGTCTATTTGTCTCAGCTTCTCTGTCTTTCTCACAATGTCGGTCTCTGCCTGTCTGTTCTGTCTGTGTATCAGGCTCTCTGTCTGCCTGTCTTTCTATCTGTTTTTGTCTGTCTGTCTGTCTCTGACTGTCTGTTTGTCTGTCTTCTCAGTCTTTGTCAGTGTGTCTGTCTGTCTGTCTGTCTCTGTCTGTGTGTGTGTGTGTCTGTCTGTCTGTTCTCATTCTGTCTGTTTGTGTCTTGTCAATCTCTGACTTTCTTGTCTGTGTCTCTGTCTGTTAGTTTAACTGTCTATGTCTGTCTCTTTCTGCCTGACTGTCTCTGTCTGTCTGACTGTGTGTGTTAGGGAGGGGTGGTTGGGGGAGGGGTGTTATGTCTCATTTGCGAGGAGGTTGTTGGGTATGGTTAGGTGGGGGTTAGGTATTTATTGGGAGGGGTGGTTGTTGGTTACAACACAACACAAGTCTCCCTACAACACAACACAAGTCTCCCTACAACACAACACAAGTCTCCCTACAACACAACACAACTCTCCCTACAATACAACACAACACTACAACACAACACAACTCTCCCTACAATGCAATATAACACAACACAACTCTCCCTACAATGCAATATAACACAACACAACTCTCCCTACAATACAACACTACAACACAACACAACTCTCCCTACAATACAATACAACACAACATAAGTCTCCCTACAATACAACACAACACTACAACACAACACAACTCTCCCTACAACACAACACAAGTCTCCCTACAATACAACACAACACAACTCTCCCTACAATACAACACAACACAACTCTCCCTACAATACAACACAACACAACTCTCCCTACAATACAACACAACACAACTCTCCCTACAATACAACACAACACAACTCTCCCTACAACACAACACAAGTCTCCCTACAATACAACACAACACAACACAACACAACTCTCCCTACAATACAACACCCATACAACACAACACAACTCTCCCTACAATACAACACAACACAAGTGTATGATTGTCTTGTTGTGTACACACACAATGACTCATATGTGTGCGTGTATGACTGTCTTGTGTATTTGACTGTCATGTGTGTCCTTGTATGACTGTCTTGTTGGCCTGTCATGTGTGTGCGTGTATATGACTCATGTCTATCTATCAGCGGCGACTGGTGAAACATATCAAGATAGATCCTGATATTGAATAGTTAATGAAGAAAGAAGAAGAAGAATCCACACCCATCCTGGGAGGTGGAGAATGGTACCATCTGTCAGGCGCCAACGGAAGGTATCAGGACCCACTGACTGGGAAGGGTGTGGAATCCCCCCCCCCCCCCCCCCCAACCACATCCGTAAGACGAAAGAAGAAAGAAAATAGAAGAAAAAAGAAAAAAGAAGAAGAAAGAAGAAAGAAGAAGAAAGAAGAAAGAAGAAAGAAGAAAGAAGAAAGAAAGAAGAAATAAGAAGAAGAAAGAAGAAAGAAAGAAGAAATAAGAAGAAGAAAGAAGAAAGAAAAAAGAAGAAAGAAAAAAGAAGAAAAAAGAAAGAAGAAGGAATCGAAAACTTAACACCAAAATGAGCAAAATAAACAGGGAAGGGTGTGGAATCTCCCCCCCCCCCCCCCCCCCCAACCACATCCGTAAGGAGGAGGAGGAGGAGGAGGAGGAGGAGGAGGAGGAGAAGAAGAAGAAGACGAAGAAGAAGAAGAAGAAGAAGAAGAAGAAGAAGAAGAAGAAGGGGGTGGACCCCCCCATCCCCAACCACATCCGTAATGTAATCAAACAATCAATTAACAAACAATTAACAGATATTTCCCCCCTCCCGACTGTCTGTCTGCCTTTGTAGCTCCTTCACCACCCCTCTCATCACTATTATCCACTACCCAATAAGGTTATTCCTAATATAAGATAGCTTTTTTATGGCTTATATTACATATTCTCTATCACCATTTGTCACTGTGACCAAAACTAACCTGATTGTTCGTTGGTGTTTTTTTTTCCCCGCCGGCCACTGCAGACAACTAGACTATCAATTTTCGCTTTTAAATCTTTAATGTCCAATTGTGGGTCTTGAGGATTAATGTCTCTTCAACCTTCAATTTTCACTTTTAGCTCATTTATATACAAGTGGTTCACAGGTCGAGGTGTGTGTGGGGAGGGAGGGGTGTGTCGGAGGAGGGTGTGGGAGGGTGTGGCTGTGTGTGTGTGTGTTACATAGACATTTACACCTGTTAAAAACTCATTTACACACAATTGGTCCTCCCAGCAATAGCACCTTCACTCCATATAATCAAAGTTCTTAGTTTTGAAAATCATAGACATTCAACTCTTTTTTTTTTCCTCAAGAACAATAAAAAAAAATTGGTGTGTGTTTATAGAAGAACAATTTTCACTGATAGCATTGAGGTTCAGTCTAATTCCTATCTGAGTATTTGTCCGCAAACAATTTTACTTTTTAAATCTTTTATATTTAATCGTTTCTGTGTGTGTTTGTAGTGTCACTTTGTCTGTCTGTCTGTCTGTGTTTGGGGGTTCTTGACTGTGGTTGAGGTCGTTGTGTTTGTCAGGTAAATTGACTTATTGACCCTATAATTAGGTTAATAACTCTGCGTGTGTGTGTGTGTGTGTGACCAATACCAACTAACCAATTCACTCTTCTCTACCAAAACATAAATAAAGCATTTTTTATATATTTTCTTTACGACATTCTACACTGAAAATTAACAGACTCCTAACAAGAAAAAAAGTAATCTCAAGTCACTTTAAGGTAAATTAACTTACGACAAAACCAGAATATATAACGACAGGTAAAGGCGAGAATCTACATGACTTTTATACCAGTTGGTGTTAGTTCTCACAATTGGCCAGTTGTCTTTCGCGAATAATTAACAATCGCGAATCGCAAACCTGTCCCGCGTTATCGACCAATTCGCTTACCGATAATCTCTGATAATTTGGCAATAATACAGAGTCAAATTATCGTACAATGGATATGATTGGAGAGGAGGGGGAGGATGGAGGTAAGTAGTTATTGTCTATGTTCCAGTGGTTATTGATTGTGGGGGGTAGGGAGGAGGCAGGTTATGTACTGGTTCAAAGAGACTGTACTAAAAACAAGTCGTGTTAACGGTGTAGCTGCTGTGAGTGTCAATGCCTTAGTGTGACTTTGTTCTGTAAGAGTGTAGTGTTTTTTGTTTGTTTGTTTGTTTGTTACGATTTTGTTGTTATAGCTATTATTATTATTAATATCATTGTTGCTACTAATAATAACAATAATAATAACAATAATAATAACAATAATAATAACAATAATAATAATAATCATGATAATCACAGTAATAACAATAATAATAAAAGTAATGTAATGACAATAATGATTATATACCTAGACAGATAGATTGAGGGGCCGTATATAGATCTCCCACGCTTGAGAGACATTGACCTAAGAGATGATTAAGAAATGAGAGAGACGCCTAGAGAGACACTGTTAGCCGGACCATCTATCTCCATCTGGCTCCATCTATCTCTCGCCAGACAGTTTCGTTTAACTCTGATAATTTCATGGGTGAGAGATAGAGAGAGATGAGAGAGATAGAAAAAAGAGTAAGAAGAAAGAAATTTATGTTATATTTTGGAGAAGTTTTAAATCGTTCAGGATGAAACTTTGTACTTTGAAACTTGAGGAGGTCGAAAAGTGATGCCACCTCCACCAACACCACCCCACCATCACCCACCTCCTTCACCACTACCACCACCCACCCACCTCCTTCACCACCACCACCACCACCACCCACCCCCCTTCACCACCACTACCACCACCCATCCCCCTTCACCACCACCACCCATCCCCCTTCACCACCACCACAACCAACAACCCCCCTTCACCACCACTACCACCACCCACCCCCTTAACAACCACTACCATCACCCACCCCCTTTCACCACCACCACTACCACCACCCACCCCCCTTCACCACCACTACCACCACCCACCCCCTTAACAACCACTACCATCACCCACCCCCTTTCACCACCACCACTACCACCACCCACCCCCCTTTACCACCACCCACCCACCTCCTTCACCACCACCACCGCCACCAGAGCACAACACCAGCACCCTGACCAATGTCGTGCAATTGGGTCGTTTAGCAAGGGCTTTTAGAACGACCCTTCGCTCACAATGAGGCATAATCTATGGTAATGACCCGCATTAAATAATTGTTAGAGTTTACCACATACGGTGAGGCTGCAGGTGTTTATTCTGAGTGTAGGAGAGAGGGAGACAGTCTTGTAAACGCGTTAATAGTAAAGGTCTGAATTTGAATGTTTATGAGTGGGAGAAATTTTTTTTGTTTATAATAAAAATGTTGTTGTTTTTTGGGGGTAAAATTTGGGTATAATTTTGAGGACATGTTATGTGATTGTTATTTTATTCAATTATTTGTTTTATTGTGTTTATTTGTTTGTCTTTGGTGCTTTAAATACTGTGGGTTAAGTAAATCTTAGTTTAATAATAATAATAATAATAATAATAATAATAATAATAATAATAACCAATAAAAATCCCCGCTGTAAAAACAATAGTTACGACAAAAAATAATAACACCAATAATAATAACAAAAGCTCATACAGGATACGTAAAGACAGATGCTTGACAGCCTTAATAAACCTAGGGTAACAGAAGCGTGTATAGAGGCCATAAACCAGCTCCAAGTTAGGGCAGTATAGGGTGTAGTGACGGCATCCACGTTATGAACTAAAGAAAACGGAGTCGAGTTAGAATGGTCCGCACTTAACCTAGGCCACCTTAATGCGGTAATAATTTGACGATATGGGCATTTATATGAAGTGGCTAAGGTCTGACGTTAATTTTAAGTCAGGTAAATCATTTTCTCGGTGAAAGTTTGGATGTATGAGGGGTGAAGCTTCTGAATGGATGGTGTGTGTCGTTTGAGGAGAAAATTAACCTTTGGGATAATTTTTTGAAAAGTTTTAACGTAGATTTGATGTTTTGACGTTGTTTCAGTGTTGTGTAAACGTATACAATCATCGACGTTGAATTTATCCCATGACGTTATTTTAATATTTTTATGTAAATAAATTTAGGCAAAAGTTCCAATAAATTACTTCAACATAGTTTTTCGTATTCATAATTTTAATAATTCCTAGTTTTCCAAATTCCTAGTGTCTAATATTCCGAATTTTTATATTACAAATTTTCCTTCTTAAATACCTATAATTCTGTTGGTGTTTAATGGCAGGTGTGTCATGTGGGTGTGTAATTTATGATCAACTTAAAATGTAATACCTAACCTTAAAATATTGCGATTCACTTAAAATGTAATAACTAAATGTACTTAACCTTGAATATAATTGTTAAATTAATTGTAATACCCAATTTTTGGTGTAATGATTCACTTAAAATATAATAAAAATTATTAGATGTAATAATTCCGGTTGGTCAATTAATCCCATATAATTTAGGTTAGATTTTATGGCAATTCAACCTGTACAGTTAATTTGTAATACACCTGAGGGAGTTATTACACTGAGGGAGGTACGGTCTTCCCCTCAAGTAATATTTTAGATTTAGAACCGAAAACTTAACACCAAAATGAGCAAAATAAACTCAAACAAACACTGCCATAAGGTCGATACTCCTATAAGCAAACGCCTCAAGAACTAGACCATATTGGCCATAGTAACATCTTACCAATTACATCCAATTCTTCTCCTATTACACTTATGTTGTCACCCAAAGTGTATGGCGGAACTGCTTCGTGTTGGCTTCCACGCAATTACTGCTCACCCAATCACCCTAAGGTATAAATCCCCCTTATGATGTGGCGTCCCTAAGGTGACAATCCCTCGTTGTTTTCATGTGGGTGATGCGTCCATTGTGTCTTTGGCATCTTCCCTCCATTACCAAGTGGAAATGAACGATATTAGGTCTTATGGATAGGATGTCATAAGGGTTATTTTAATTCGGTAATCGTGTTATGGTAACGAGAGATGAGATTAACCCTTCGAAGCTCAGTTAAACACTCTCTTCCTCTGCTGGGTCGTGGTTAGGGACGCATGGATACCCTAGTGCGTCATGCTGTTGTCGCAAGTACGCATTAACCCAGGGAACATTTTTGACAGAGACCGACCGAGAGATACAGACAGACAGAGAAGACATATAGATAGACAGACGGACAGATAGACAGGTATACAGAAAATAGGTAGAGAGACAGATGGGTAGACATGTATATAGACAGACAGACAGATAATCAGACAGACACGTACATAATCAGACAGGCAGACAGAAAGATAGTTAGACAAACAGACAAGTAGAGAGAAAAGTCGACAGGCAGACAGGTACACAATCAGATTAATAGACAGATACGTAGACAGAAAGACAAATAGACAGACAGACAAGTAGACCGACAGATACTAAGACAGACAGACAAGTAGAGAGACAATGGGAAAAGAGAGAGAGAGAGAGAGAGAGAGAGAGAGAGAGAGAGAGAGAGAGAGAGAGAGAGAGAGAGAGAGAGTTCAGAGAAGTTAACTTAACAAGGGTGAAAATTAATTAACAACTTATATAATTATAATCTCCTTCCTAACTTATATTAAAAACTATATTCGTATGAGTATATTTGTTACTCATACCCTCCTAGTCCTTATAATAGCTTATGATAGCTGTGTACTGTATGTTATGACGTAATTTATATTGATTTTGTTGGTACAGAGTTATTATTATTATTATTACATTATTATTGTCATTGATAGCTTACTGACACCACCCCTAAACATCACCCAGACACTACCCCAAATATAACCCCAGACACCACCCCATATACCACCACCCCCAAACATCACCCCAAACACCACCCCATATACCACCACCACAGACACCACCCCTAAACATCACACCAGACACTACCCCTAAACATCACCCCAGACACTACCCCAGACACCACCCCTAACACAACCCCAAATATAACCCCAGACACCACCCCATATACCACCACCCCCAAACATCACCCCAGACACCACCCTCACACCACCACCCACCCTCACACCACCACCCACCCACCCTCACACCACCACCACCCACCCTCACACCACCACCCACCACCCACCCTCACACCACCACCCACCACCCACCCTCACACCACCACCCACCCACCCTCACACCACCACCCACCCACCCACCCTCACACCACCACCCACCCTCACACCACCACCCACCCTCACACCACCACCCACCCACCCTCACACCACCACCCACCCACCCTCACACCACCACCCACCCTCCCTCACACTACCACTCCCAAAACTATAAACAGACTCGATCTCACAGACAGCCATCACCCCGGCAGCTCACGTAAGTTCCTAAATCCTCAAGACGCTCGGTTGGGTAACTTGTGTCATAAATCAGGTGATGATACAAGCTGCGGTCTGCCACGTTCAATCGACTCTTCCTATAGGTCACCCAAGTGTAGAATTTTGTTGCTGTGATATGGATGAGGTTGTCTGTCTGTCTGTCTGTCTGTCTCTCTGTCTGTCTTCTACGTCTGTCTGTCTGTCTCTGCTTGCCCTATATCACACTGGTATCAAATGGCACAAATCCTAGCCTTTATAGTTTTTTTTTATCACACGTCATTATAGACTCGAGTATCCATATATAAACTCGTTCAAGGACTCCAATACCATATAGACGATGTTATATCATTTATACACCTACAGAGTCACATACACATATACTTATTTTGGTGTATTTCTTGTATAAAGATCGAAGGGACTTGTTTATTTGGCTCTAAAAGATCAGTTGTAGGACATATTTGGTTAGAATTAGTGTCAATAATTAGAGCAGCACTGTCTAGCAGCTCAATGTGTGTTTGTGAGTAACAGTGAGTGTGTGTGAGTGTGTGTGTGTGTGTGTATGTGAGTGCGCGCGTGCGTGTGTGTGTGTATGTGTGTGTGTGTGTGTGTGTGTGTGTCTGATTGTATGTATGTATGTGCTAAATGTCTATCTGTCTGTTTGAATATCTGTCTATTTGTCTCCACAGCGTAAAAACCAAAGCGTTACGACTGACAACTACCAAATTTGACACACCCATTCACTAACACAACCCAAAGACCTTCTATAGTACTCTCAAAGGTCAAAGGTGAGACATGGAGGTAAGAGGTCAGTGTGAGAGGTCAGTGAGAGAGGAGACAGCAGGTGAGAGATGGTCCTCCTACTTTATGATACCTTTTTGACTCAGTTATAGTAGAGGGTTTTAATCTATAATGTGAGAAATTAATCGACCACAAAACATTTCCTAACTTATGTTAAGGTAATGTCTGTCTGTCTGTCTGGCTGTCTAATGATTTTTTTCTTTATAGGAAACTACTGTATAAACGTTAATTTTATATGTAAGTATTATAAATTCCTTCAATGAAAATAATGACACATATAATGGTCAAATTAGACATGTTTATCTCATATTGAAGTAAATAAGTTCTTTGGGGGCGAAAAGTTGAAATGATGATGATGATGACAGCGATAATAATAATAATGATAATGAATGATAATGATAATAATAATAATAATAATAATAATAATAATAATCTGTCCTCTCTCCCCTCTTTACATGACTGCCTTCCCCCTCTACTTCACCCCTCCCCCACCCCTCCCCTCGGTGTGGCAGGCCTGGCGTACATCTGTTGTCTGTGTGCACGGGCCTTGACAAATTACTCCCAGAGCGATTATTACTTACCAATTGCCATTTCCTCACTTACACACACACACACACACACACACACACACACACACACAAATTCATGGTTCACTATCTCCCTGTATGTATTTCCGTGTGTGTGTGTGTGTGTGTGTGTGTGTTTGCGCGTCTGTGTGTGTGTGTGTGTCTGTGTGTGGGTGGGTGTGTGTGTGTGTGTGTGTATGTCTGTATGTGCGTGCGTGCGTGCGTGCGTGCGTGCGTGTGCGTGTGTGTGTGTGCGTGTGTGTGCGTGTGCGTGCGTGTGCGTGTGTGTGTGTGTGTGTGTGCGCGCGTGGGTGCGTAATAGCTGGCGGGTACTTATGCCGCCCATGACCGCAACAGACAAATAGCTACGTAATTTCCGTTCCACATTTTAGCTTTTAATAGCGAACTAAATCAAGCGCCATTACATCATAGAATAAAGCTAATTACATGATTGTTACCTGAGCTAATTAACTTGAAGTGTGATTACATGTGTGTGCCATTAAGACCAACCTACTTTGCATATGGTTGATAAATTCTGTTGTGCGTGTGTGCGTGTGTGTGTGTGTGTGTGTGTGTGTGTGTGTGCGCTTCATGGAACTTTTTAGGAACTGTTGTTTTAGTGTAGTCAAAATATGTCAATAGTATTTACAAGCTAATTATTAAACACACACACACACACACACACACACACACACACACACGAGTACTTTCCCAACACCATACCTCACCTGGGAACAACTGTGTGATACCAGACAGGTGACCCAACTAATTAGGCCCCGAACAATACAGGTGACCAGAGCCACTCACCCCTACGCACACACACACACACACACACACACACACACACACCTCCTGTGTTTATCAAATGGTTCTGTTGCTACCATCTGTGAGCTAGGAGCACCAGCTGATCACCACACACATGACACCTCCACTGATTGTTCATGTGTTGGGAAAACTTGTGACGTTAGTTTTTTCATCTGGTCATCCCTGGAGTGTGGCCGAGTGGGGAACCTTCTGTACAGTATTCACTAAACCACTCATCTGGTCATCCCTGGAGTGTGGCCGAGTGGGGAACCTTCTGTACAGTATTCACTAAACCACACGGTAAAGCTTCTAATTTTCTTCTCGGTGTTGTAAAGTTCCGTCATGTTTGGTTGTCAGTTCCAATACAGTACCCGAGTTTGTCTTAAGCCTTTGATGCCAGACGCGACTGAAGGTATTAGAGATAGTTAATGTAATACTACGGCTGCCTTGGAGTTATTTAAGGGACTGGTGCGACACAGATCTAAACAAGAGCTAGAAAGCAGCTGTTGATTTATATTTCCTGAAACAAAAATGCCAATCAGCTGTTTATTGCCATCGTAGAATGTACATTATTAGTGCCTGCGAAAGTTCAGCAGAGATTGACGAAAGCGAAAAAAGTCTGCAATTGCCGACTTCTGTAAACTTTTATTGTAAGCCGGAGTGTATCTGCCTTTTACATTGAGCAAGTTATTTATTGTTAACACGACAGTCTTGATAAACTTAACTAAAGACACTGCTAGATGAAGGAGGTGAGGACCATGTTGCTGTCTTATCCTCACCTCCGACAGCCTCACGTTGCTATATACAACTTTCATCTTGGCTTCAGACTGAGCAGCATGTGTCGTCATTATCCATGGTTGATGGCGCCAAGATGGCTCCAATATGTCGATTTAGTGAAGTAATTATACCAAAATGCAGAGGCCATCAGAGCTTGAAGCCAACCCGTCCTGCGGCCGATTCTCTATTGTAATTTATTTATGTCTTGCCAGACCTGCCAGCCACTGTACCAGGTATAAGTGTAGGCAGCTTTACCTTCAAACGCTGGTAGTTAAAGGGAAATGAAATTCGGAGATGGAGAAGAATTACGCTGCCGTAGAATGAGACGGTTCGATCGTGAAACATTCCTTGGGAGAAAAACATCCTCGTTACTGACAACAATTACTATGAAAGTATTTTGTCATTCTATAAATCATTGTCTTTTTTTTCTCGTTACGCCTCAGAATGAATGTTATGAAGAGCTCAACAAACACTCTGCCATTCATTTTATCGCCGTAATTCTCATGGAGAATGAAAGTATAAAAAAAAAAAGAGAAAATTGACGAAAATAGAGAAAATGAGAGAGAGTATGTCATGTGTCTCTCTCTCTCTCTTTCTATAAGTTTTGAATATTCATCTGTCTCTCCTCTTCCTCCTCCCCCCCCCCTCTCCTCCTCCTCCCTGTCCTTCTAACATCGACTCCACCTCCTTCCCTCATATCATAGGCTTCTCTCACCCCCCCCCCCCTCTCCTGTATCATAAAGCGGTCACTTCAGAGCCCCATCCAGCCAAACCACCAGCGTCAACCACTCACCTCGCCTCTAAACTACCGCTAATTTGCCTAACTGCCCAATTAGCTTGTTCACCCTCCGTTAAATACAAATACGATGTGTAATGGTCCTGCGAGAAGTAGAGACTAGTTCTTTTATTGAGGCAAATCTCTCTCTCTCTCTCTCTCTCTCTCTCTCTCTCTCTCTCAGATGAAGCCGTCGGCACCTTCTGAAGCTGTAGTATTATTCACATCTTCCTCCACACATCATACACTGAATAATTCATATATTAAATTATACACAAATCATTTTTTAAGACTATTACGTATGGTGTTTCATGTATGATATATTAATTAATTTATATTTTGGTTATATTATTATTCATATATCACTTGTGTATAATCCGGATATAATGTGTACGGATTATATCACGTATAAAAGAAAAGTTAAATGTCGTTCTTGTAATAGTATTATATAAGGAATATAATATATATATATAAATATACATATATATATATATATATATATATATATATATATATATATATATATATATATATATATATATATATATATATATATACCTCACTCTTATACCTTTGTTATCAGCCGCATTACTCATTATATTTTCCTCATGTAACGCTTAAGTCCTGATATATCATATACGCGACAGGTTACACCCTCTTATTATATGATTCATATATTACTGTTCGTATAATTCTTACTTATAAACTATGATCATTCATATATCATTCATACTCGCCTATTATAACACTATTATATCAAGATACTCTTATGTCAAACATCAACATTGGGTTAAAAATACAAAAATATAACAGACACGGTAATTATATAGTATCTTTAATATATTGTCTTAGAACTGACGTATATAGCATGTGTTATATTATCCCTGATGAATAATGAATACACGATGTAAATTGGACAGGTGTTAGGTGTGAGAAGCTTGAAACTGAATAACACAGGAATTAATAGTTTCCAATCAGTGTCTTGAAATATTTGTCTTATAATTTTGCTTCATTATTTTTCATCAACCAATTTATATTTTCAATGAATAATATTTTTTGACCGACTGAATATATATCGTATAGAACCATTGTGAATAGGTACCGAATTTTTCAGTTGAGGAAATGATGACGGTCGAGTGTAGTGGCTTTAAAAGTCATACAAAAATCTAATTATAATATACCCAAAAATAAGAGCAAGATCTAACCAAAAGTAGCCACAATAGGATCAAGGTCTAACCACAACTAACCAAATGCCACAACAGTAAGTAACACCATTGGCAATAATACATTTAACCAACTTTAAACATAAAATAACTACCAAATTAATGTAAAAAAAATATTAACAACCAAACTGCAACATAACCAAACAAACCAAGTAAAAAAACCCGGCATTAATCTAACAAAAAATCCATAAATAAAACACACAAGTCCAACAAAAACACAAAAGTTCAACAAAAACACAAAAGTTCAACAAAAACACAAAAGTTCAACAAAAACACAAAAGTTCAACAAAAACACAAAAGTTCAACAAAAACACAAAAGTTCAACAAAAACACAAAAGTTCAACAAAAACACAAAAGTCCAACAAAAACACAAAAGTTCAACAAAAACACAAAAGTTCAACAAAAACACAAAAGTTCAACAAAAACACAAAAGTTCAACAAAAAAAACACAAAAGTTCAACAAAAACACAAAAGTTCAACAAAAACACAAAAGTTCAACAAAAACACAAAAGTTCAACAAAAACACAAAAGTTCAACAAAAACACAAAAGTTCAACAAAAACACAAAAGTTCAACAAAAACACAAAAGTTCAACAAAAACACAAAAGTTCAACAAAAACACAAAAGTTCAACAAAAACACAAAAGTTCAACAAAAACACAAAAGTCCAACAAAAACACAAAAGTTCAACAAAAACACAAAAGTTCAACAAAAACACAAAAACACAAAAGTTCAACAAAAACACAAAAGTTCAACAAAAACACAAAAGTTCAACAAAAACACAAAAGTTCAACAAAAACACAAAAGTTCAACAAAAACACAAAAGTCAAACAACAACAAAAAAAAAACACGAGTCCAACAAAAAATACTTCGACAAGACCAGACAACACATCACCACTCTTTTGTTACGGGCGACCTAACCTAACCAAACCTAACCAAACCTAACCTAACCAAACCAAACTTGACCTGGCTGATAAAATAACACCTAACACCTGCTTCTTATTATCCTCTACCAATCATCTATAATTTCATGGTCGATATAGGAATAATAATATAGGAGATATATATAAAATGATAAGTCGCAGGTCACATATAGCGTGTGTTATTAGTTTTATGATATGTGGGGATATATATTGTTTTCTTGGGGAGGAGAGGTGGTAAGAAGAAGAAGGATGAGGAGATAGGAGAAGGGGGGAGATGAGAGGTGGTGGGGGAGACGGTATGGGAGGAGAGGAAGTAGGGGAAGGGGGGAAGAGAGAGGGTAGGATGTGAGGAACTTATTAAACCTGGAACTTTTAAACCTGAAACTATTAAACCTGGAACCTATTAAACCTGGAACCTATAAAACCTGGAACCTATTAAACCTGGAATTATTAAACCTGGAACCTATTAAACCTGGAACTATTAAACCTGGAACCTATTAAACCTGGAACCTATTAAACCTGAAACTATTAAACCTGGAACCTATTAAACCTGGAACCTATTAAACCTGGAACCTATTAAACCTGGAACTATTAAACTTGGAACCCATTAAAGACTGTTAGACTGAGACCATCCAACCAGTCACCGGAAGGAAGGAAGGACAGTCGTATTATGTAGCCTCCAGTCATATAACAATTAGACTCTCAATTAGTGAAGAAGCGGACAGTGACTTGTGGGATTAAACTTATACTGTCTGTGTCTGTCTGTCTGTCTGTGTGTCTATCTATCTGTCTTGTTTTGTTTCAATCTGTCTCTCTAATCATCAATATATCTGTTTCTGTCTGTTTATGTCACTATATTTCTCTTGTTATCTGTCTGTCAGTCTGTCTGTCTGCGTTTGACTGTCTGTCTCTCTGTGTCTGTCTGTCTGTGTCACCATCAACCATCCTCCCTCTTCACCTCACCCTCTCCCTGTCTAAAGATCGTCAAAACTCGACCGACAGGAGACAGAAGGCCTGGACAGAGGAGATTACGACGGGTATTACACGGTCAGTCTGGGTGTCCGCGCTCAGCACATGGCGGTACATACACACGCCTTGAACACAATAAAAATAATTGTTTTAATCTAACTACCTGAGAGTGGGCTGGGAGAGGTGGGGTGGGAGAGGTGGGGTGGGAGAGTGGGCTGGGAGGGGTGGGGAGGGAGAGGTGAGGTGGGAGGTGTGGGCTGGGAGAGTGGGCTGGGAGAGGTGGGGTGGGAATGGTGGGCTGGGAGAGGTGGGGTGGGAATGGTGGGGTGGGAGAGGTAGGGTGGGAGAGGTAGAGTGGGAGGGGTGGGTTGGGAGGGTAGGTTTGGGGGGTAGGTTTGGGTGGTAGGTTTGCGGGGGTAGGTTTGGGTGGTAGGTTTGGGTGGTAGGTTTGGGGTGGTAGGTTTGGGGCGGTAGGTTTGCGGGGGTAGGTTTGGGTGGTAGGTTTGGGTGGTAGGTTTGGGTGGTAGGTTTGCGGGGGTAGGTTTGGGTGGTAGGTTTGGGTGGTAGGTTTGGGTGGGTAGGTTGGGGAGGGTAGGTTGGGGAGGGTAGGTTTAGGGGGTAGGTTGAGAGTAGGTTGGGGTAGGTTAAGGGTAGGTTGGGGGTAGGTTAGGGAGGGTGTTAGTTGGGGGTTGGTTGGGGTAATGTTGGGGTAGGTTGGGGTAGGTTAGGGAGGGTGTTAGTTGGGGGTAGGTTGGGGTAGGTTAGGGAGGGTGTTAGTTCGGGGTAGGTTGGGGTAATGTTGGGGTAGGTTGGGGTAGGTTAAGGAGGGTGTTAGTTGGGGGTAGGTTGGGGTAATGTTGGGTTAGGTTGGGGTAAGTATAGAGTTAAATAGCACAAACTTACCAAAAAACTACCATAATATTTTCCTGGATTTTAACATACATAAAATTATTAATTATTATGTGTTCCCAGTGTTAAAAAAGGAGGATTTTTTTTATTAAGAATTTACACTTTTATCAATATAAGTCATACGAAAATTTTTACACAAATAAAAACCATGGGTGAATAAATAAACAAGATGACATTAGGTAAACAATTAGATAATATGATAAATAGGAATAGGTTTTACTGAGGTGAATAAATGTGTAAATAGAGAAGCGAGTAAAAAAAAAAATATTAAATATAATCAAACATGAAGACCATTATAATCAAGAGTATAAATGAATAATATAAATTACTAGATAAACAATCATAATAATTAATTTAGTAATCAATTAATTAAAAACATTTATAAAACGAGTCAACAAAGTAAATTAGATAAATTATAAAAAAAAACTCATTAAATTAACATAAAGAGGAAATTAAATAAAGAACTTGGAACAATTAGGACAGAATTACCTTCACAATTAAGTCAATAATTAACCTAAACAGTGTACAGAGATGGTAATTAGGAGTCTTAGACCACTGAAGGCAGGATACTGGGGTGGGAGGGAGGGGAGGAAGGAGGAAGGGGGACGGGAAAGGAAGGAAGGGAAAGATGGTGTGTGAATGTTTGGGAAAGGGGGGGGGGAGAGAGAAGGAGGTGGGGAGAGGGAGAGGAGGGGAGGGTGAGTAAAAGTGAGAGGGTGAGAGAGAAAGTGAGGTGGGTTGGGGAGAAAATGAGGGAGGTGTTGGGGAGGAAGGGGAGGAAAGGATGGGATTTAGAAAGGGAAATGGGGAGATTAATGTGAGAAGATGGAAGGGGAAGGGAGAGGGGGGTGAGAGGGTAAATGAGGTAGAGGATGAAGAAGATAGATGGGGAAGGAGCGAGATAAGAGGGGAGATGGGAGGGGAAGAAAGAGGAAGAGAGTGTAAAAGGAGAAAGAAGGAGAGGGGGGAGGAAGAGAAGGTGAAGAGTGAATGTGGAATAGAGAACTAAGGGACTAGAAAGAAGTAGATAGGGGAAAGGAGGGGAGGGGGGAGACAAAGGGGACAAGAGGGGAAGAAGGGAGGGGGCGAAAAGGAAGAGGGAGTGGAGGGAGGGAGGGGGTAGAGAAGATGGAGTATGGAGGGAGGGGTGTAGGGGAGAGTGGGGTGTAGGGGAGGGAGGGTGTAGGGGAGGGAGGGTGTAGGGGATGGATTATGTAGGGGTGAGGGAGAGGATGGAGTAGGAAGGGAGGCGTGAGGGAGGGGTGAGGGAGGGGTGGGGGGTAGCCATTGGGGGAGGGGAGACAACAGCAGGTAAACCCTACTAATTGTTATTGTTATTATTACGTTGGTAATCATCTGATGCCGACACCTGGCTTCCTTGAGGCCAGGTGTGTGTGTAGGGGTGAATAAAAAAAAAGGAGACAGCAACAGAACAGGAAGAAAGAAAACAGACACAGACGGCTCGAAAGAAAGAAAGAAAGAAAGAAAGAAAGAAAGAAAGAAACCTAACCTAACAAGAGGAAGGAGGAAGGAAAAGGAGGATTAAATCAGGAATGGAGGGAAGAAAGGAGGAGAACGAGAAGCAAGCAACGAGTGGAAGGATAGAAGGAGGGAGGAGGAGGAGGAGAAGGAAGCCACGGGAGGGAGGGAGGGAGGGAGGGAGGGAGGGAGGGAGGAAGGAGGGAGGGAGGGAGGAAGGGAGGAAGGAGGGAGGGAGGGAGGAAGGGAGGAAGGAGGGAGGGAGGGAGGAAGAGGAGAATAATAAAGACAGGAAGTAGTAATAGGAAGTAGCAGAAGGTTAATAGCGGGAGGTGACCAGCTATTAATATGTTAATAGGCTGTGGGGGAGGGGGGAGATAGTGGGGAGAGGGAGGGGGAAAGAGGTGGTGGGGATAGTCGTAGAGGGAAAGAGGGGGGGAGGGGAGGACAGTGGGAGTTGGAAAGAGAGGAGGGGTGGTAGGAGGTGGAAAGAGAGAGGGAGGTGGTGGGGAGAGTGGTAGTGTGGGGAGGAGATTGGGGGGAGCAAATATAGGAATGAGGGAGGTAAGTGTAGGAATGGAGGAGTGGGTAGGTAGTGGGTAGGGGAGGTAAGTGGAGGTGGCAATAGTGGAAATGGGGGAGGGGGGGAAGTTTGGGAGTGGGGGAGGGGGTTGGAAATGAAGGTGGTGGTGGTTGTTGTTGTTGGAGCTTGGTGGTGGTGGTTGTTGTGCAATTGGGTCGTTTAGCAGGGGCTTTTAGAACGACCCTTCGCTCACAATGAGGCATAAACTATGGTAATGACCCGCATTAAATAATTGTTAGAGTTTACCACATACGGTGAGGCTGCAGGTGTTTATTCTGAGTGTAGGAGAGAGGGAGACAGTCTTGTAAACGCGTTAATAGTAAAGGTCTGAATTTGAATGTTTATGAGTGGGAGAAAATTTTTTTTGTTTATAATGAAAATGTTGTTGTTTTTTAGGAGGTAAAATTTGGGTATAATTTTGAGGACAGGTTATGTGATTGTTATTTTATTCAATTATTTGTTTTATTGTGTTTATTTGTTTGTCTTTGGTGCTTTAAATACTGTGGGTTAAGTAAATCTTAGTTTAATAATAATAATAATAATAATAATAATAATAATAATAATAATAATAATAATAATAATAATAATAATAATAATAATATAATAATATTATTATTATTATTATTATTATTAATAATAATAATAATAATAATAATAACCAATAAAAATCCCCGCTGTAAAAACAATAGTTACGACAAAAAATAATAACACCAATAATAATAACAAAAGCTCATACAGGATACGTAAAGACAGATGCTTGACAGCCTTAATAAACCTAGGGTAACAGAAGCGTGTATAGAGGCCATAAACCAGCTCCAAGTTAGGGCAGTATAGGGTGTAGTGACGGCATCCACGTTATGAACTAAAGAAAACGGAGTCGAGTTAGAATGGTCCGCACTTAACCTAGGCCACCTTAATGCGGTAATAATTTGACGATATGGGCATTTACATGAAGTGGCTAAGGTCTGACGTTAATTTTAAGTCAGGTAAATCATTTTCTCGGTGAAAGTTTGGGTGTGTGAGGGGTGAAGTTTCTGAATGGATGGTGTGTGTGTCGTTTGAGGAGAAAATTAACCTTTGTGATAATTTATCCCATGACGTTATTTTAATATTTTTATGTAAATAAATTTAGGAAAAAGTTCCAATAAATTACTTCAACATAGTTTTTCGTATTCATAATTTTATAATTCCTAGTTTTCCAAATTCCTAGTGTATAATATTCCAAGTTTTTATATTACAAATTTTCCTTCTTAAATACCTATAATTCTGTTGGTTCTTGAATAATGAAAAAAAATATTATTTTTACCTACTAGCACCCTTAAGTAATAGCAGGTGTGTAATGGCAGGTGTGTTATGTGGGTGTGTAATTTTGATCAACTTAAAATGTAATACCTAACCTGAAATATAATTAATCATTGATTTATAATATAATGACTTAAAATGAAAAGCCGGCCTTAAAATATTGCGATTCACTTAAAATGTAATAACTAAATGTACTTAACCTTGAACATAATTGTTAAATTAATTGTAATACCCAATTTTTGGTGTAATGATTCACTTAAAATATAATAAAAATTATTAGATGTAATAATTCCGGTTGGTCAATTAATCCCATATAATTTAGGTTAGATTTTATGGCAATTCAACCTGTACAGTTAATTTGTAATACACCTGAGGGAGTTATTACACTGAGGGAGGTACGGTCTTCCCCTCAAGTAATATTTTAGATTTAGAACCGAAAACTTAACACCAAAATGAGCAAAATAAACTCAAACAAACACTGCCATAAGGTCGATACTCCTATAAGCAAACGCCCCAAGAACTAGACCATATTGGCCATAGTAACATCTTACCAATTACATCCAGAGGCAGACACACGCAGACAGACAGACAGACCCCAACAGACAGACGGACAGAGATAGTCTGTCTCTTTGTCTCTCTCACTGTCTCTGTTTGTCTGTCAGTCTCTCACTGTTTCTGTTTGTCCGGCAATCTGTCTGTCTCCATACAGATAGACAGATAGACAGACAGACAGAGACCTACATTGTGAGAAAGATATGACAGGCAGAGAAAGACGCAGAGACACACAGTCAGACAGAGACAGACAAAGTGAGAAAGACAGGCTGAGTGAGAAAGAATGACAGACAGACAGACAGATAAACAGAGACAGTCAGACAAACAGATATAGACAAAATGAGACTCAGACAAAGACAACAGACAGAGACAGACACAGATAGACATACAGAGACAGAAATAGACAGACTGAGACAGACATACAGAGACAGAAATAGACAGACTGAGACAGACATACAGAGACTGACAGACAGACATACAGAGACTGACAGACAGACATACACAGACAGACATACACAGACACACACCCAACCATTGTAAAAATTATCAATAACTTGTAATAAGACCAGTGTATTCACTCCCAGTAAACACTACTCCTTGCACTGTCACTATGTTGAAATGAACTGTAGTTTGAGCTTTTCCCCATCTAGTTATTATATGTCTTATTTGTGTCACTTATGTTACTTGTATATTATTTGTAATTCGTAACCCATTCCCCAAATATGTTACTGTATATTTTGAGCCTATTATTATTCAGACAGACGGAGACGACACAGAGAAAAATAGACAGACACACACAGACAGGGACAGACATACGGAGGCAGACAGATTGAGACAGTCAAACAGAGATAGACAGAGACTATGCAGACAGACAGACAGACAGACAGATACAAAGCAGAAAGAAAGAGACAGACAGGCAGGCAGACAAACAAACATTCAGACATTCAGACAGACAGAGAAGGACAGTCATACAAGCAAGCGTAGACAGAGTGAGAAAGACAGACAGACAGAGACAAGCAGAAAGAGAGGGACAGACAGAAACAGAGAGACGGAGACAGAGACTAACACAGACGAAAGAGACAGACAGACAGAGACAGTCAGACAGACTGGCAGAAACACTCTGTCTGTCTGTCTGTCGGTTTCTGTGTCTGTCTTTCTTACAATGTCTATCTGTCTCTGCCCGATTGCCTTTCTCACTCTGATTGCCCGTCTGTATGTCTGTCTGTTTGAATGTCTGCCTTTGTCTGTCTGTGTCTGTCTGTCTATCTGGCTGACTGTCTCTGACTGTTTGTCTTTGTGTCTCTGTTTGTCTGTCAATCTCTGTAATTTTCTATCTGTCTCTGCCTGCCTGTCTCTGTCTGTTTACCTTGTCTGTCTTTCTATCTTTGTCTGTCGTTCTCTAATTCTGTCTCTTTGTTTGACTTGTCAGTCTATCTTTCCGTCTGTCTGTCTGTCCGTCTGTCTGTTTTTTCTAACTTTCTATGTCTGTCTCTCTGTTGCGCTTTCAATCTCTGTCCGTCTGCCTATCACTGTCTGTCTGTCTATCTTTGTGTGTCTGTCGCTCTATGCCTGTCTGTGTTTTCTCTTGTATGTCTGTCTCTGTGTCTCTGTGTCCGTCTGACTGTCTGACTATCTCAGTTGGCCTCGGCCTGTCTGTGTGTATCTCTTTGAGTCTCAATCTCTGTCTGTCTGTTTGTCTGTCTGACAGACAGAGGCAGACAGATAGAGAGAGATTAAGACAGAAACAGACAAACAGAGAAACAGACAGAAAAACACACAGGCTGAGAAAGACATACAGAATGAGAAATACAGACAGACAGAAAGACAGTCTGTGTCTCTTTCTCTGTTTATCTCTTTGTCTCCGTCTGTCTGTTTCTGTCTGTCTCTCTCACAATTCAGATGAAAATTATGCCAACACAAAAATATATTTTACATACATAAGAAAAATATGTTTATACGTGAATCTGTATGGCATAAAATAGATGATGTAAAAAATACAAAGGCGCTGATTTTCCAACTGAAAGGCGCAATAAAAGCAGCTTTCCTTATGCACGAGATACAACAAACAAATAATGTAATATAGAGTCAAAGCAGATGCGAGTTTGAATTGAGGCGGAACAACCAGAAAAATGTTTCAAGTTTATACACCTCGATCATATCGCCCCTCACTCTACGAACCTTGAATACCGAGACAGATTAAAGCACCTAAATTTGCACTCCCCCGAGAGACGTAGAGTGAGGGGCGGTATGATCGAGGTGTATAAATGGAAGTCAGGAAACTCGTACAAATTGTTTTTAATAAGAAAAATTTAGATTTAAGCGCTGCAGTTTGCTCCAGTCTTAGTGTGTGTGTGTGTGTGTGTGTGTGTTAGGGTTGGTTGCCGCTGATATATTACAAAGACATAAGTTGATAAATAAGTTTTATATACACTAACTGAAGATAAAGAAGGAATCGTCGTACAAATGATAATGTAAATAAAAAGGAACAGGAAGACTTTGGTAAAAGAAGAAATAATAACAACGTGGAACATTTTTCTGTATGTCTGTCTGTGTCTGTCTCTGTCTGTTGTCTCTGTCTGACAGTCTCATTTTGTCTATATCTGTTTGTCTAACTGTCTTTGTCCGTCTGTCATTCGGTCTGACTGTCTCTGTCCATCTGTCTGTATGTCTCTCTATCTTTATCACTTTGACTATGTGTCTGTTTGTCTGTATGTCTTTCTCACCCTGTCTGTCTGTCTGTCATTCTTTCACCACTCTGTCTGTCTTTCTCACTTTGTCTGTCTCTGTCTGACTGTGTGTCTGCATCTTTCTCTGCCTGTCATATCTTTCACACAATGTAGGTCTCTGTCTGTCTGTCTATCTGTCTATCTGTATGTCTGCATCTGCCTGTCTACCTTTCGCATTCTGTCTGTCCGACTGACTATCTCTGTCTGTCTGTCTGTTGGTCTCTGTCTGTTTGTCTCGGTTTGTCTGTCTGTCTGGCAGACAGAGACAGATAGGCTAAGATAGATAGAAATTGAGACAGAAACAGACAGACAGAGACAGACAGACAGAAAGAGACAAACACACAGAGTGAGAAAGACATACAGAATGAGAAATACAGACGTACAGAGAGACAAAGTATGTCAGTCTGTCTGTCTTTCTCTGTGTATCTGCTTCTCTCTGTCTGTTTATCTCAGTCTGTCTCACTGTCTGTCTCTGTCTGTGTCTCTGTGTCTGACTGTTTCTGCCAGTCTGTCTCACAATATCGATCTCTGTCTGTCTTTCTGATTTTCTTCCTCTGTTTTTCTATGTCTGTCTATCTGTATCTGTCTTTCTATGTCTGCTTGTCTGTCTATCTGTCTCTTTCGTCTATATGTTAGTCTATGTCTCCGTCTCTCTGTTTCTATCTGACCCTCTCTTTCTCTGTCTGTCTTTATCTCTGTCTGTCTGTCACAGACAAACAGACAGACAGACAGAAAGAAACAGACACAGAGACACACGTGGTGGGTCAATGGTCTGTTTCAGTTTGGGTGACAGCGGTCGAGCCAGACGAGAGCTGTAAAAGGGCCACACGCAGCGTCAATACAATTGTAACTGCTATTTTAGTATAAATTCATATAAATCCTAAGAAAAACTACGTAAACCATTGACATAAACCATTGACTCTTCAGGCTTCTACGCCCTTAACTCATGAGACATAAAGGCAAGCATGAACTTAGCATGCTTCCCTGTTGGGCGCTGTAAACGCTTCTGCGCTTCACCTTACACAGGGATGTAGGGGAGTGCCCAATAGATAAAAAAAAATAATAGTAGACCCCCTGGCGGTGGCTCCGTACCACCGCCTAGCACCGCCGGGCCCAGGTCGAGGCTCGGCCCAGCTCACCTAACTGATCACTCGGGTATGAAAGAGCTTGTTTTATTTCTTTTCTTTATTATTTTTTTTACGGGTATTAGCTCACCCGGGCACAGGTCAAACGACCCACAACGGAGACCGGGGGGTGTAGTGTGGTGTGAAGTAGGGTAGTGTAGTGATGGTGTGGTGTGGTGTAGGGTAGTGTAGGGATGGTGTGGTGTGGTGTAGGGTAGTGTAGTGTAGTGTGGTGTGGTGTAGGGTAGTGTAGGGATGGTGTGGTGTGGTGTAGGGTAGTGTAGGGTAAGGTAGTGTGGTGTAGTGTGTTGTGGTGTAGAGTAGTGTAGTGTGGTGTGGTGTAGGGTAGTGTAGTGTAGTGTGGTGTGAAGTAGGGTAGTGTAGGGATGGTGTGGTGTGGTGTAGGGTAGTGTAGGGATGGTGTGGTGTGGTGTAGGGTAGTGTAGGGATGGTGTGGTGTGAAGTAGGGTAGTGTAGGGATGGTGTGGTGTGAAGTAGGGTAGTGTAGGGATGGTGTGGTGTGGTGTAGGGTAGTGTAGTGTGGTGTGGTGTGAAGTAGGGTAGTGTAGTGATGGTGTGGTGTGAAGTAGGGTAGTGTAGGGATGGTGTGGTGTGGTGTAGGGTAGTGTAGGGATGGTGTGGTGTGGTGTAGGGTAGTGTAGGGATGGTGTGGTGTGGTGTAGGGTAGTGTAGGGATGGTGTGGTGTGGTGTAGGGTAGTGTAGGGATGGTGTGGTGTGGTGTAGGGTAGTGTAGGGATGGTGTGGTGTGGTGTAGGGTAGTGTAGGGATGGTGTGGTGTGGTGTAGGGTAGTGTAGGGATGGTGTGGTGTGGTGTAGGGTAGTGTAGGGATGGTGTGGTGTGGTGTAGGGTAGTGTAGTGTAGTGTGGTGTGGTGTAGGGTAGTGTAGGGTAAGGTAGTGTGGTGTAGTGTGTTGTGGTGTAGAGTAGTGTAGTGTGGTGTGGTGTAGGGTAGTGTAGGGTAAGGTAGTGTGGTGTAGTGTGTTGTGGTGTAGAGTAGTGTAGTGTGGTGTGGTGTAGGGTAGTGTAGTGTAGTGTGGTGTGGTGTAGAGTATTGTAGGGTAAGGTAGTGTGGTGTAGAGTAGTGTAGTGTGGTGTGGTGTAGAGTAGTGTAGTGTGGTGTGGTGTAGAGTATTGTAGTGTGGTGTGGTGTAGGGTAGTGTAGTGTGGTGTGGTGTAGGGTAGTGTAGTGTAGTGTGGTGTAGTGTAGAGTATTGTAGGGTAAGGTAGTGTGGCGTAGGGTAGTGTAGTGTGTTGTGGTGTAGAGTAGTGTAGTGTGGTGTAGAGTAGTGTAGTGTGGTGTGGTGTAGGGTAGTGTAGTGTAGTGTGGTGTGGTGTAGAGTATTGTAGGGTAAGGTAGTGTGGTGTAGGGTAGTGTAGTGTGTTGTGGTGTAGAGTAGTGTAGTGTGGTGTGGTGTAGAGTATTGTAGTGTGGTGTGGTGTAGGGTAGTGTAGTGTAGTGTGGTGTAGAGTATTGTAGGGTAAGGTAGTGTGGTGTGGTGTAGAGTAGTGTAGTGTGGTGTGGTGTAGAGTATTGTAGGGTAAGGTAGTGTGGTGTGGTGTAGAGTATTGTAGGGTAAGGTAGTGTGGTGTGGTGTAGAGTAGTGTAGTGTGGTGTGGTGTAGAGTATTGTAGGGTAAGGTAGTGTGGTGTGGTGTGGTGTGGTGTAGTGTAGTGAAAAGGCAGACAGACAGAATGAGAAATGCTGACAGACAGAATGAGAAATGCTGACAGACAGACAGATAGAAAGAGAAAGAGAGACAGAGCAGACAGACACACAGAAAGATGCAGAGACAAACAGTCAGACAGACAGACAGACACAAGCAGATAGACGGAGACAAACAAACAGAGGATAGACAGACAAACAGACAGAGTGAAAAAGACAGACAGACAGACAAAAGAGACAGACAAATACACACACAGACAGAATGACAGAGACATACACAGAGACAGTGATAGACAGATGGAGACAGACAGAGAGATTGACGGACAAACAGAGACAGTCAGAGAGACAGACAAACAGAGACAGTCAGAGAGACAGAAGGACAGACATTGTGAGAAAGACAGACAAAACGAAACCAAGAGTCAGACGGACAGACACAGACAGACAGGCAGAGAGAGAGAGAGAGAGAGAGAGAGAGAGAGAGAGAGAGAGAGAGAGACATCATACAGGCACAGCAGACAGACAGGGACAAGCATACAAACGGAGACATACATCCAGAAGTTTGTCTGTCACTTTCTGTCTGTCTGTCTGTCTGTCTTTGTTTATCTGTCTGTTGGCCTCTGTCTGTCTGTGTGTGTCTCTTTGTATGTCTACCTGACTGTCAGTCTCTGTCTATCTGTGTTTGTCTCGGTCTGTCAATTTGTCTCAGCTTCTCTGTCTTTCTCACAATGTCGGTCTCTGCCTGTCTGTTCTGTCTGTATATCTGGCTCTCTGTCTGTCTGTCTTTCTATCTGTTTTTGTCTGTCTGTCTGTCTCTGACAGTCTGTTTGTCTGTCTTCTCAGTCTTTGTCAGTGTGTCTGTCTGTCTGTCTGTCTCTGTGTGCGTGTGTGTGTCTGTCTGTCTGATCTCACTCTGTCTGTTTGTGTCTTATCAATCTCTGACTTTCTTGTCTGTCTCTCTGTCTGTTAGTTTAACTGTCTATGTCTGTCTCTTTCTGCCTGACTGTCTCTGTCTGTCTGACTGTGTGTGTTAGGTTTTTATTGGGAGGGGTGGTCGTTGGTTACAACACAACACAACTCTCCCTACAACACAACACAACACAACACAACTCTCCCTACAACACAACACAACACAACACAAGTCTCCCTACAACACAACACAACACAACACAAGTCTCCCTACAACACAACACAACACAACACAACTCCCCCTACAACACAACACAACACAACACAACTCCCCCTACAACACAACACAACACAACTCCCCCTACAACACAACACAAGTCTCCCTACAACACAACACAAGTCTCCCTACAACACAACACAAGTCTCCCTACAACACAATACAACACAACACAAGTCTCCCTACAACACAACACAACACAACACAAGTCTCCCTACAACACAACACAACACAACACAAGTCTCCCTACAACACAACACAACACAACTCTCCCTACAACACAACACAACACAACACAAGTCTCCCTACAACACAACACAACACAAGTCTCCCTACAACACAACACAACACAACACAAGTCTCCCTACAACACAACACAACACAACACAAGTCTCCCTACAACACAACACAACACAACACAACACAACTCCCCCTACAACACAACACAACACAACACAACACAACTCCCCCTACAACACAACACAACACAACACAAGTCTCCGTACAACACAACACAACACAAGTCTCCCTACAACACAACACAACACAACTCTCCCTACAACACAACACAACACAACACAAGTCTCCCTACAACACAACACAACACAAGTCTCCCTACAACACAACACAACACAACACAACTCTCCCTACAACACAACACAACACAAGTCTCCCTACAATACAACACAACACAACTCTCCCTACAACACAACACAACACAAGTCTCCCTACAACACAACACAACACAACTCTCCCTACAACACAACACAACACAAGTCTCCCTACAACACAACACAACACAAGTCTCCCTACAACACAACACAACACAACTCCCCCTACAACACAACACAACACAACACAACTCCCCCTACAACACAACACAACACAACTCCCCCTACAACACAACACAACACAACACAAGTCTCCCTACAACACAACACAACACAAGTCTCCCTACAACACAACACAACACAACACAAGTCTCCCTACAACACAACACAACACAACACAACTCTCCCTACAACACAACACAACTCCCCCTACAACACAACACGACACAAGTCTCCCTACAACACAACACAACACAACACAAGTCTCCCTACAACACAACACAACACAAGTCTCCCTACAACACAACACAACTCCCCCTACAACACAACACGACACAAGTCTCCCTACAACACAACACAACACAACACAAGTCTCCCTACAACACAACACAACACAACTCCCCCTACAACACAACACAACACAACACAAGTCTCCCTACAACACAACACAACACAAGTCTCCCTACAACACAACACAACACAACACAAGTCTCCCTACAACACAACACAACACAAGTCTCCCTACAACACAACACAACACAGCACAACTCTCCCTACAACACAACACAACACAACTCTCCCTACAACACAACACAACACAACACAACTCCCCCTACAACACAACACAACACAACTCTCCCTACAACACAACACAACACAACTCTCCCTACAACACAACACAACACAACTCTCCCTACAACACAACACAACACAACACAACTCTCCCTACAATACAACACAACACAAGTCTCCCTACAACACAACACAACTCTCCCTACAACACAACACAACACAAGTCTCCCTGCAATACAACACAACACAAGTCTCCCTACAATACAACACAACACAACTCTCCCTACAACACAACACAACTCTCCCTACAACACAACACAACACAACTCTCCCTACAACACAACACAACACAAGTCTCCCTGCAATACAACACAACACAAGTCTCCCTGCAATACAACACAACACAACACAACTCTCCCTACAACACAACACAACACAAGTCTCCCTACAACACAACACAACACAAGTCTCCCTGCAATACAACACAACACAAGTCTCCCTACAACACAACACAACACAAGTCTCCCTACAACACAACACAACACAAGTCTCCCTGCAATACAACACAACACAACTCTCCCTACAATACAACACAACACAAGTGTATGATTGTCTTGTTGTGTACACACACAATGACTCATATGTGTGCGTGTATGACTGTCTTGTGTATTTGACTGTCATGTGTGTCCTTGTATGACTGTCTTGTTGGCCTGTCATGTGTGTGCGTGTATATGACTCATGTCTATCTATGAGCGGCGACTGGTGAAACATATCAAGATAGATCCTGATATTGAATAGTTAATGAAGAAAGAAGAAGAAGAATCCACACCCATCCTGGGAGGTGGAGAATGGTACCATCTGTCAGGCGCCAACGGAAGGTATCAAGACCCACTGACTGGGAAGGGTGTGGAATCCCCCCCCCCCCAACCACATCAGGAAACTTTGAGATAAAAAACAAAAAAAAAAGGAAAACAAACCATTCAACGACAGGAAATATTAGTTAAATAAACCACTCCTGATATCTCCCCTAAACCACCCAGGGTTTTTTTTTTTACGATATCAGGTAATTACTGAGAAAAATCAGATTGGCGTTGTTGGGTCTTCACCTCGTGAGAACAGAGGAGCCGCCCACCAGGTAAGGCAGACAATTATGATAATCAACCTTGGAGGAGGAAGTCGGCGGGGGCTCTCGTGACACCCAGCTTACCTGAGCCGGGTGAAAAGGGCCAATTTATTAGATATTCAAAACAGTAATTAGCGCTTTTCCGGTGCTTTAATTAGGACGAGAGGCCGCTTTGTCGTAGGGATAATTACACCGCGTCAGGGAGAGTTTGCTTGTAATACGTGCTTGTGTTATACGTGTGTGTGTGTGGGGGGGGGGGGGGTCATAGGTTATTTTAATTGTCTGTCATTCGTTTTTAATAATAATAATAATAATAATAATAATAATAATAGTAATAATAATAATAATAATAATAATATAGGGTTCCATTAGGCCTGGGGCTTATTTTGCATTAGAGATTGAAAGAATTTAATCTATGGAGAAATTATGTGATTTGGATATATTACAAACATTGATTCCTCTCTCTCTCTCTCTCTCTCTCTCTCTCTCTCTCTCTCTCTCTCACACACACACACAAACCAAAACACAAATAAGATCATTACCTGCTCACATAACCTAACCTAACCTAACCCCTTCGACACTCCGTCCACACCCTTGCCCTCACCTCACTCAGAAGGTGTGTGTAACGACCCAGGTTGTTCATGCCCCAGCCTGGTGGTGACCTCTAGAGACCTCCAAGACATCTCCGGCATAATTACACACCTTGAGGATATGTCTCAGACCAAGGTGTCACGTCAAACACACACACACACACACACACACACACACACACACACACACACACACACACACACACACACACACACACACACACACACACCTGCTCCTATATCTTATAATGCCAATGGTCGTGTTAATATTATGTTAGTTTTAGATGTTATGTTTAATAACTCTCTATAATGTTATGTTAACCTCAAATGTATTTATGATTCCCTTTTAGTGTGATATTCTTGTGCATCCTTTTATTGTTCTTAATATCTTAGATTTTATAATTTTTTTGAATGTTAATGTTGTTCTTAAATAAACTTAAACACCTTAGTTGAATATGACATTTTTTATATCAACTCCAATACTTTGACGTTTGGGTCTTTTTTTTCAGTATTTTTGGTCATAAAGTCTGTAAATCACCTCGTTATGGTCCCAAGTATATAGGCCTGTTACCTGGCTCCGTATATATTTCTATGTTCTTCTATGCACTGCTATAGATCACCTCGTTAAGTCTCATAGGACCCCCAGCACTCAACAGTTAAAGTCCAAATGCCTATAACTCTGTACAATAAGGACACAAAGCTCTGATTATTTAACCCGCATAATAAATTTGTTTAAAATTGATTGCTGTTTGATAAAGTTATCGTATGGACAGTACCACAGACGGACAGAGGGACGGGCAGACGGACGGACGGATGCACTCAACACGAATAGAAAACGAGAAATCTTAACACCTGCCCCCCACCTCCCCGGGATGGTGTGTGACAGTAAAGTTAAGAAATACACAACACAGACGCCATTCCACCTCACTTACCCCGAGGCGACTTGAACCTGCCAGCCCAGAGCCCCATTCTATCTAACGCGGGGCGATTTGCTGAATACTAAACACACTTTCTAATGACACATAAAAACACTTAGAAGTTATTCCCTGTTGCAATTACGTGACTTGGCAGTGTGGCATCATTGACGGCGCGACAATCTTGCCACCCCCAGGCAGGAAATCAAGACGGATGTTCTACCTGGATTAGTTGGCATGACTCTTTTTCATTAACTGTCTCGGTGTGTCTCTTGTCATTTTCTCCCTGTCTCTCTGTCTCTCTCTCATTACTTGTGCTAATGAATGTAAGGTGCGGTGCTTCAATTCTCTCTCTCTCTCTCTCTCTCTCTCTCTCTCTCTCATTATATTACACTCATCGTCCGTCAAGCCTATCGCAGCTACGGTAGTGCGGGGGACTGGGCATACACCCGGCAGTGCAATAAAGTGAGGTACAGTATACAAAAGCAACAAGGGGAAAACAATATCAGTCAGTCAGATAAGGCGGATATTAGGCTGACGAACGCAACCGGAATCTAATTAACTAACCTAACCTAACCTTAAATAGTACAACGCGTTATTAGTATACGAATAATTAATTGGACAATATAGATAAAAATTCCTTCGACTATTTCAAATAAGAGCCATTTAATTAAGGACAAGTCATGAAATAGGACTTTTTATACACAATAGTCCGTAGTTAAAGGCCTGTAATAGTACGAATTAAAAGCCATTTATTCCAACCAAGACTTTAGCCATTAAGAGAAAAGACCAATTATGTTATTATATCAAAAATATATTATTAGCCAATTATATACACAGAGACCATTAACTATGTGACTTAATGGTTAGTGAGACAATCTTCCCGTAAATAGCTAATTAAAAACATTAGAGAAAGGGTAGTTAACTATAAGAACAAAACCATTAGAGTAGCGGAAGGAAGTATCAGGTGTAATGGCGTCGTTTTTACGTAATGACTCGTTAGCATAAGTTGTTGAGTCTTACAGCCACTTATACCTGTTAATCTATCTACCGATCTTAATTATTAGTGTCACCTGTAAATTTTATGTCTGTCTGTCTGTGTTTTCTGTCTGCCTCTTTCTCTCCATCTACCCATTTGTCACTATGAATTTATTTATATCTAATCACCCCCCCCCCTCTCTCTCTCTCTCTCTCTCTCTCTCTCTCTCTCTCTCTCTCTCTCTCTCTCATTTAATAAAAAGACGAATAACTGTGAGAAATTTAGCTCACTCATTTATCAATACGAAGGCACTGATCAATTGAAACAGACAGACAGACAGACACACACACACACACACACACAAACACACACACACACAAACACACACAAACACACACACACACACACACCCACACACAGGCAGACCACTTCCATTTTGTCTCTCATAAGACTGCAGGCTGAACGAGGAAATTTGGTGGTTAAGCGACTGTTTGGTCATCCTGTAATTGCACCAGGAAAACCCCTTAACTGGTGAGAAGAGTTAACCTCAAACTATCTTCTTATGTGTCTGTCTCATTAACATAAGTTAGTTCTATTTTATTATTTTATTTTTTTCAATATTTTCTTTATGTAAAAAAACGGGATACCTGTTAATTAGACACCTGTGTATGTATATTTCACCTTGAGATTAAACACTGTATCGTTAAAGTAAATTGGTCTAAGCTAATGTAGCCTAATTTAAGCTAACATAATCTAAATTAACGTGACCTGAAATAACCTACCCCAACCCAACCTAGCCAAACCTAACCTAACCTAACCTAACCTACCCCAACCTAACCTAAACTAAACTAACCTAAACAAACCTAACCTAACCTAACCTAACCTACCCCAACCCAACCTAGCCTAACCTAACCTAACCTAACCTACCCCAACCTAACCTAACCTAAACTAAACTAACCTAACCTAACCTAACCTAACCTAACCTACCCCAACCCAACCTAGCCTAACCTAACCTAACCTAACCTACCCCAACCTAACCTAACCTAACCAAACCTAAACTAACCTAACCTAACCTAACCTAACCCAACCCAACCTAGCCTAGCCTAGCCTAACCTAACCTAACCTAACCTAGCCTAACCTAACCTACCCCACCTAACCTAACCTAAACTAAACTAACCTAACCTAACCTAACCTAACCTAACCTACCCCAACCCAACCTAGCCTAACCTAACCTAAACTGACTAACTCTTAAATATATGTATATAAATGACTAAATATAACATCAAACTAATAACTCTTCAAAAATTAGTTACAACTTTACATATAATGGATTCCTTAAATGCAATAAAATACTCGAATATAACATTAATGTAATTCCAGGTAAATATAAATGTAATAATGATCTTTATACAGGTGACATAGACATAAAGAGCAAGGTATTTATAATCTAGTCTTGACCTACGTAAAATAATCACTCCAAATAGGTAGAATTCTGTACCTAGACAGCATAGTTATATACCCGGATATATTGACGCTATCTCTCGTTCTCACCCTCACCTCAAACTATGCCTCAGACAACAGCTCGTAATAACACACACACACACACACACACACACACACTCACACACACACACACACACACACACACTCAATCCTGCTTAACACCACACTCAAATCGCTTTCCTCCTCTTCCTCCTCCTTCTCATCTTTAACCGCCAATTTCTCCATAATTAGGGATGATTTAATGAAGTGCGCGATTCACCTGATACTGCCGATGACAGGTGAGGCAGGGAGGGAGGGAGGGGGGGGGAGGAGAGGAGGGAAGGTGAGAGAGGAGAGGAAGGAGAGAAAGGGGTGGGATGGGAAAGGAGGGAAGGAGGGAGGGTGAGGGAAGGAAGGAGGTAAAGGAAGGAGAGGAAGAGAGGGAGGAGAGTTAATGGAACAGAACGAGTAGGTACACCCTCCCTTCCTTCTCCCTCCTTTCCTTCTCCCTCCGTCCCTCCCTCCCTACCCACCACACCTCTTCCTTCCTTCTCACACCAAGCACGAGTTATGGGGTGTTCGGTGGCAGGTTAATGATTTACTAGTTGTTGTGTTTGAGTTGAAGTAGAGAGAGAGAGAGAGAGAGAGAGAGAGAGAGAGAGAGAGAGAGAGAGAGAGAGAGAGATTGTGTTGATTTCAAAGGGTAAAATTATTGCACCAGGCAGAAATTTATTGCAAGTAGTGTAATGGCGAGGTTGTTGAGGTTATTTGTGTGTGTGTGTGTGTGTGTGTGTGTGTGTGTGTGTGTGTGTGTGTGTGTGTGTGTCCTGCCAAGAGTTAAATGTTACACCGATGCTCAAAAGTTTATAACCAACTCAAAGTATAATTATTCCTTTAGTTACAATACTCGTCAAATAAAATAACAATTAATATTACAGGTACAGGTACAAATACAAGTACAGATTAGAATAGAGCTACAGTTACAGGTACAGTCCCAAATTATTACTGTTACTATCAAAATCACAAACACAGATGAGGAGCAGTTATACACAAACAAGACTTCAGGTTTTTGTACATGAGCATGAGATTAAAACACAGATACGGGTATGAGCCTAAGCGAACACACACACACACACACACACACACACACACACACACACACACACACACACACCGGTAGCACTGACATGATATAATGGTAGCACCTCAAGCACACATTTAATGGACTTTTTATGAAGATCAATGGGTTAATATATCATCGCATAATGGACACCACGGCCAATAACACGCTTCATTCATGCGCGAAAACTCCCCCTTAAGGCCGTAGTTGGTGTTTGGTAATCGTCAATACCTCCTTGAAGACCTGTGACAATTGTACACATCCTGCTTTGGTTGGGACTTTTAGCGCGTGTAATCTGGGTTCATATTACCTCACCCAGGGGGAGTAGTTACCTTACCTTGATTATGGTGTTGTGTTTGTGCACCTGTATGTTTTTTCCTGTGTTTGTTTTTGTAACTATCGCTTTGTGTGTGTGTGTGTTTGTTTGGGTACATCTGTGCTTTTGACTGTACCTGTGTTTGTTTATATAACTGTTTGTGCGTGTTTGTTTGGGTACATCTATACTTGTGGCTAGGTAAAGCACCTCTTATCGACCCTGGAGTTACGTTTGTGCATTTCTGCGATTTTCCTGTATTTGTTTTTGTAAATGTTTTTTTACCTTTGTTTAAACTGTCTGTATCTTATGTTGAACCTGGAGTCTGTTTGTACCCTTACGATTTTCCTGTGTTTATATTTGTTACTGTATGTGTGTGTGTGTGTGTGTGTGTGTGTGTGTATTTATATTTTACTTTTTATCTCTCCCTATGTTTGTTTGTATATATTAAATGCTTCTACCCCTAATGTCACTACGACCACCACCACCACTACCACTACTCTCACCACCACCATCATACCACTGCTCTCACCACCTTCGCTTAACCGTTACCATTATTGTACCACCACCACTACTAACCCCCATCACCAACACCACCACCCTAACTACAACCCCCATCACTACCCCATCACCAACAATATTACCCCACCAGCGCCTCCAACCCCATCACTAGCACCCTCATCACCACCACCCTCATCACCCTCACCACCACCCTCACCACCCCCACCACCAACCAGGTAATAAGGAACAGGTCTCACATCTGACAAAACCCAGAAATTGTGTTGAGTAGTTCCAGGTGCTCCAGTCACGTGAGTGTTCTAGGGAGCTACTGGGGAGGTGATAAGAGACAGACAGACAGATTGAGGTAGACAGACAGCGAGATAGACAGACAGACAGACACAAAGGCAGACAGACAAAAATTGACAAACAGAAATAAACATACATACATATTCATCCGTCCATTTAGACATAGACAGATAAAACACTAAACAAACTAACAAACAAACAGACAGACAGACAGCTAGACAGACAGACAGACAGAGAATGATGTACCGAGATAAGCAGATATATTTCCACCCTCAAACTATACTATATATTATGTTTAACTTCTCGTAATAACAATAATAACACCTGTACATAATAGCAATAACCCTCCAATAGGCCCTTGATTACCTGTGCTCCCCTCAAGGTAATCACTCAGGTAACTTAAAATTCCCCCTAAAAGTAGAATTCTTTCATCTGGAACAGTAAACTCAGTGAGTTTTAAACACCTTCAGTATAATAAGCGTTAATAATTACTTCCTCGTATCTGATAAACTCACACCAGCCCAACGAGAGATTGTTTTAATTCCCCGGAAAAAAATGAGTGACGGAGGTACGAGTCAATTCCAAATGAGTGACGGAGGTACGAGTCAATTCCAAACACACTCAAGTCAATCATCACACAACTTTTTGACAACTTATTCGCAACTCCCAAACTTTTATTTTTATATAAGTAAGACGAAATAAAGGTACAAATCACAAGGCTCTAAAATTGAACTTTACCTAAATTAATAAGTGCAGGTGGATAATAACGTCTCCAATAGTCGTTTTAATACACGTACAATAAACAAGCTGTGAAAGAAAATAATAATAATAATAATAATAATAATAATAATAATAATAATATGTGTTGAGGTAGCGCCATATTTCAAATCTTTACCAGGCAATTTTGGTGGCTCGAAGTCACCGAAAAATACTCCAAAAATTTCACCAAACGTCTTGAAATAATCATTGGCGAGTCTTAACTATGTTAGAAATAATAATACTAAACCTACCTAAGACACTCCGGGTTCGGTGTCAGAGAGCGACATAGGAGTTGCTGTGTTGGGTTCGTGTCCACAAATTAGGTTTCCACACGGAGTCTCGTACTTGTGATCCTCAGTGTCTGCCCTGTGACCACGGAGCACAGGAGGACCACGTGATCTAGCACAGGAGGACCACGTAGCACAGGAGGACCACGTGATCTAGCACAGGGGACCACGTGATCTAGCATAGGAGGACCACGTTATCTAGCACAGGAGGACCACATTATCTAGCACAGGAGGACCACGTGATCTAGCACAGGAGGACCACGTGATCTAGCACAGGAGGACCACGTTATCTAACACAGGGGACCACGTGATCTAGCACAGGAGGACCACGTGATCTAACACAGGTGACCACGTGATCTAGCACAGGGGACCACGTGATCTAGCACAGGAGGACCACGTGATCTAGCACAGGAGGACCACGTGATCTAGCACAGGAGGACCACGTGATCTAGCACAGGAGGACCACGTTATCTAACACAGGGGACCACGTGATCTAGCACAGGAGGACCACGTTATCTAACACAGGGGACCACGTGATCTAGCACAGGGGACTACGTTATCTAGCACAGGAGGACCACGTGATCTAGCACAGGAGGACCACGTGATCTAGCACAGGAGGACCACGTAGCACAGGAGGACCACGTGATCTAGCACAGGGGACCACGTGATCTAGCATAGGAGGACCACGTTATCTAGCACAGGAGGACCACATTATCTAGCACAGGAGGACCACGTGATCTAGCACAGGAGGACCACGTGATCTAGCACAGGAGGACCACGTTATCTAACACAGGGGACCACGTGATCTAGCACAGGAGGACCACGTTATCTAGCACAGGGGGACCACGTGATCTAGCACAGGAGGACCACGTGATCTAGCACAGGGGACTACGTTATCTAGCACAGGAGGACCACGTTATCTAGCACAGGAGGACCACGTGATCTAGCACAGGAGGACCACGTTATCTAGCACAGGAGGACCACGTTATCTAGCACAGGAGGACCACGTGATCTAACACAGGGGACCACGTGATCTAGCACAGGGGACTACGTGATATAGCACAGGGAACTACGTGATCTAGCACAGGAGGACCACGTGATCTAGCACAGGGGACCACGTGATCTAACACAGGGGACCACGTTATCTAACACAGGGGACCACGTTATCTAGCACAGGGGACTACGTGATATAGCACAGGGAACTACGTGATATAGCACAGGAGGACCACGTGATCTGGCACAGGAGGACCACGTGATCTGGCACAGGGTATCAACAATACTGGCACCTCCCGCTAACTGGCTGAAACTGGTCACCTGTGAAGCCTTATTGACATCGCTAACTACCGCCTTAACTACCTAACGACCGCACTTAACCATATCACTCACTAACGACCACTAAGGTAGTTATAAGCGATTCCGAAACCGTATAAAGATTATTAATTTTTATCATCATCATTATTATTATTATTATTATTATTATTATCATTATTGTTATTATCATTATTATTATTATCATTATTATTATTATCATTATTATTATTATTATCATTATTATTATTATTATCATTATTATTATTATCATTATTATTATTATTATTATTATTATTATCATTATTATTATTATCATTATTATTATTATTATCATTATTATTATTATCATTATTATTATTATTATTATTATTATTATTATTATTATTATTATTATTATCATTATTATTATCATCATTATTATTATCATTATTATTATTATCATTATTATTATTATTATTATTATTATTATTATTATTATCATTATTATTATCATTTTATTATTATTATTATCATTATTATTATTATCATTATTATTATCATTATTATTATCAATATTATTATTATCATTATTATTATTATTATTATTATTATTATTATTATTATTATTATCATTATTATTATTATTATTATTATCATTATCATCATTATTATCATTATTATTATTGTATCTTGTTTACCTTTATTGTGTTTATTTTCTTATAATTTATTCCCTTTTTATCATATTTTTCTTTGTCTTATTTCCTTCTTTCTTCACCTGCCTCCCTCCTTCTTTCTCTCTCCCTCCCTCCATTCTTTCTTACCTCGTTCCCTCCCTTCCTTCTTACATCCTTCTCCCATTCCTTCCTTCCTTCCTTTTATGGATTTTTTTCATATATATAAAGGAGTTAAAAAAGTATTATGGATAAAATTTATAAGGGGATTTTTTTTTGGGGGGGTGACGAGACACACACACACACACACACACACACACACACACACACACACACACACACACACACACACAATGACTCACGCAGACATTACCTTCAGAGTCGATCTTCCATTTTGGGGGAACAAAGTTAACGGCAAGGGAGATTAAGGGAGAGTAATGGAGTGGAGAATAAAGGGAGAGTGAAATTAAGGGGGATTACCAGATGGAGATTAAAGGGGACTAAGGGGGCGAAATGGGAGGGAGGTTAATTGAGGGAGAAAAGAGGGATTAAGATATACAGGGAGATTAAGGGAGGGAGATTAGGTGAGAAGATTAAACGAGAAAGGCAGACTAAGAGGGAAAAGGAAGATTAAGGGCGAATAAAGGAAAGGGGTAGAATTATAGGGAGACGGACAGACAGACAGAGACACAGAAGACAAACAAAGACAGACAGACACAGACATACAGACAGAGTTATAGCAATAGAGGGAGAGAGTTAAGAGAGTGATGCCAAATACTCGGTTACACCTGATCGACTTGCACCAGGTACATCAACAGGTAGAAACAGGTGAAAAAGAGTGAATCAGAACTTGACAAACACACACACACACACACACACACACACACACACACACACACAAACACACACACACACATGACTGGTCAGCATTACAACAAAGAAGGTCAGCACATCACTCGCTTAATTTGGTCATTAGAGGGAATTAGCCACACAGTGTTGCGGAAAACTCACCTCACCTCCTACCTGAAGCTTGAACATTTTACCTAAAGCTTGATATCTTACGTAAAGTTTAAAATTTTACCTAAAGCTTAAAATCTTACGTAAAGCTTAAAATTTTACCTAAAGCTTAAAATGTTACGGAAAGTTTAAAATATTATGGAAATTTTGATACTATGCGTATTTTTTTATTCTCTGTCTCAATAGGAAAAGTTACCTCATTCTCAAAAGGTTAATATTTTTTGAGTGTTACTTAGATTGCAAAAAAAAAGAGAAAGTTGATTAATTAAAAAAAAAAGACGTAGGTAATTTCCTGTTATAAAATTAAAATAAATAATAAAACATCTTTACTAAATTTCCAAAAACAAAAACAGAAACACCTGATTCTCAATAACCAATTACCTGTCACACGAAACGGTAAAAGACAATTACTTAAATCCTGAATAACAAATAAATACAATTCTTTAACAATAACAAATATTTAACACCACAAGAAAGATTTTAACACCGAAGAAAATCAAAATCAAGATGAATAATAACAAGAATTACTTTAACAACAAAAAATTACCCCAGATTCAACACGAAGGAAGAGAATTGTGCGTTAAGATTACAGCCATGAGCTTGGCCAACGCAGCTAAGACTCACCTAATCTCACAGACACGTTAATTCCGGTAGCAAAAACACCCACTGATAATAAATTCACCTAATATCCTTCAATTTCCGAGCATATGTCATGGCCAGAGACGGACAAACGTTCAATCGTCATCCAATTATTATTTACCTGGGGAGCTTACCTATGTAGATTTGTTTAATGGTCAGGTATTATCACTTCACTTGGCTAAATGTACTGACTGCCAATTTATACATTGGCTTCGTTGCTAGTGGTGTGTGTGTGTGTGTGTGTGTGTGTGTGTGTGTGTGTGTGTGTGTGTGTGTGTGTGGTTTATTATTCAACCAGAGTAAGTAAGCCTGTTTTCATTTTGTCCTTGATTTGATGTGGTCGGGTGGTCGGGCAGGGTAGGTTCTTGGTGTGGTTGAGTGGTAGGGCAGGGTAGTTTCTTGGTGTGGTTGAGTGGTAGGGCAGGGTATTTGGTTGGTGTGATTGAGTGGTAGGACAGAATAGGTACTTGGTGTGGTTGGGTGGTAGGGTAGGGTAGGTTCTTGGTGTGGTTGGGTGGTAGGGCAGGGTAGGTGGTTGGTGTGGTTGGAGAAACATAAGTAAATGTGATATGAAGAACTGATTGGCCTTATTATTATTATTATTATTATTATTATTATTATTATTATCATTCGTCTTATCATGACAATAAATGATAAGAGATATTGCTGTTGTTCTTATCTTACTGGGTATAATTATGTTCAGTCTTCCGGCAGCAATTACCCAGGTGATGACTCAAGGTGAATGATGAGTGTGTGTGTGTGTGTGCGTGTGTGTATGTGTGTGTGTGTGCGTTGTTTTGTAAGAATGTAGATGCATGTAACACCTCTTCTGGATAGCCAAAGTTTTTCTTGAAGTAAGTACTGACAAAAATCTAACCTAACCTAACCTAACCTACCCTACCTAACCTAACCTAACCTAATCTCACCTCACCTCACCTCACTTTCTATTGTCTTAAGGTCTTTTAGTACAATTCTCGTAGCAAAAATTACCCTACGATTGAGAATGACATCGTAGATTAATAGCACACGCGGGGGGTGGGGGGGGTGGGAGTGAGGGGGTGAAGGGGGGGTTAAAGGGTGTTAGGGGGAGAGGAGGAGAGGGTGGGGTGAGGGTGGGGCACAGGGGTGAAAGGAGAGGAGGAGGGGGGGGACGGGGGAATTACCTGTAATATACAACCAAGGGAAATATCTACAAAATGCAAGTTCTGTAGATTATCTCAGTCATTCTCAAGGGCACACACCACTTACCAAACACGCTCTTACTACCTGAAGAGAGAGAGAGAGAGAGAGAGAGAGAGAGAGAGAGAGAGAGAGAGAGAGAGAGAGAGAGAGAGAGAGAGAGAGTATGACCATTTCTGCATTTTCTCAAATAATCAATAACCTATTCTTTCTCCTCTTCCAGTAAACCACGTCATACTCTCTCTCTCTCTCTCTCTCTCTCTCTCTCTCTCGGTAAACCACGTCATTCTATCACCTCAATAGCCGTGATTACTGCCCTTGGTATGTCATTATGAATATTACACGGGGTGAAATTTGAACCATTATGATGAATATTTTGTGGAATAAGTGAAAAAATGCGGAAATGGTGATAATCTCTCTCTCTCTCTCTCTCTCTCTCTCTCTCTCTCTCTCTCTCTCTCTCTCTCTCTCTTTCGTGGTCTTTGTCTTTCTTATTTTCTTTCTCTTCCTCACTTTCTCTCTTAGGGTAGTGAGCATGTGTGTGTGAATGTTTGGTAGCAGGTGTGACTCTCTCTCTCTCTCTCTCTCTCTCTCTCTCTCTCTCTCTAAATAACCAATCAGGAAGCCAAATATCTAGTTAGGAATCCGAGTAGGAAGACTAGTTTAAAAGAAACGGGATATACCTATCTATTGAGACAGGAAGCAGATAGGAAGACACGTGGCTATTAAGGAAGATAGGTAGAGAGATGGCTAGACAGGAAGGTGGGTAAGAAGACTATAACTTACTGGGTAGACAGGTAAGTATGTAGATGGACAGACAGGTAACTAACCGGATTGACTGGTAGTAATCCAGGTAACTAATCAAATAGCAAGACAGGTAGCTAGCTAGATAGACATTGGTAGACAGGTAACTAGCTAGATGACAGGTAGATAGACAGGTAGCTAGCCAAGTAGACTGGTAGTTAGACAGGAAGACACCACTTTCACCCTTCCTCCCGCTCACATCATTTGAATGTTAACCTTCCTCAGGTAATCATAGGTGACGCAATTTCTCAATGTTTTTTCCAAGACTTCATGTATCCAGCATTACAATGAAGACTACCAGATACAGGTCTTGGATAACACATTACTGCCTTCAATCATTCGTTAAAGAGAGTTATTTTGTAATATAATGTAATGTCCTGTAATATCTGGGAGGTATATTTCACTCTTGGTTGTGGATAAGATCTAATGTTGTGAGTTGTTGTAATGAGATGGAGTTTTGTTATGGTAAGGGTTATGAGGAAGAGGTGGAGGAGGTGATGATGGAGGAGGTGATGGAGGAGGAGGAGGAAGTGGTGGTGATGTGTTTGCTTGCGGGATGGTGATGAGCCCATAGATGGTGAGAGAGGATGATAGAGTAATTATTATCATCATCATCATCAATGTCACCATCGTCATTATCATCATCGTTGTTATTGTGATCATTAAAAACCTTCATCATTAACAATGTTGTCATGATCACAAAAATCATCACTATCACCAACACCACCATTCCCACCACTATCACCAACACCACCATTCCCACCACTATCAACACCACTATTCCCACCACCATTCCCACCACTATCAACACCCCATTCCCACCACTATCAACACCACCATTCCCACCACTATCAACACCCCATTCCCACCACTATCAACACCACTATTCCCACCACCATTCCCACCACTATCAACACCCATTCCCACCACTATCAACACCACCATTCCCACCACTATCCAACACCACCATTCCCACCACTATCACCACTATCCACCCATCCCACCACTATCAACCCCATTCCACCACATCACCACCATTCCCACCACTATCAACACCCCATTCCCACCACTATCAACACCACCATTCCCACCACTATCAACACCACCATTCCCACCACTATCAACACCCCATTCCCACCACTATCAACACCCCATTCCCACCACTATCAACACCCCATTCCCACTACTATCAACACCACCATTCCCACCACTATCAACACCACCATTCCCACCACTATCAACACCCCATTCCCTCACCACCATCTCGTCATCATATCCCTTCCCCCTACCACCCCCACCACAGCTCTCCCCATCACCACACACTCACCTCACGAATGAAGGAAATGAGGCGTTGTGTGCCATATCGTGCCCAGGGCCTCACACTCTGACCCCTGAGGTAGAGGAAACCCGACACTTTATGGGAGGCAGTTCGGGGTAATGATATGCAAAGGTGTAATTGGAGGGGATTCACTACCACCCCAAAGACACATTAATAGCTTCACCCTCCTGAAGTGGTTCACCTTGCATTATACCTCAACTACTGCTGTATTCTTTTATGTAAGTGCACACCTGTCTTCAGTGCACTTAACTCCTACTTTATGTTGCTTTTTATGACGTACTGAATATCGGATAGACTATTGAACGTGGCCAGGTAAGTATTGAGTCATTATTCTCGTTATTCAATACTTACACCTGTAATGAGGTGAGAGGGGGATCGTCTTACCTGTTGTGTACAAATTATACCTTTACAAAATACATTTCTTCGATTTTAAAGGATCATAGAAAATGAATAACGAAACTTTATGTATTTTATAGGTTAAAATCTGGGCCCTCTTTATCGGTGACCCTGTGTGTGTGTGTGTCTGGGGAGAAGGTACTGTACATTGTCTGGTTTCATCATGAACGAAATGTTTCGACGACTGACCGAAGTCAAGAGGGAATATTGAGTTATTATTAATATCTATAACAAGGCAAGAGAGTTTTACCACCTATTGTTGGAGAGAATATGTTGGGTAGTGGAACTTTTAGGAACCTGTTAGTAAAATGAAGACAATGGTACAATGGAACAGGTGTGTATATTGGTAAAAATGGGAAAATTTGATAGTGGTACGATGGGACAAAGGTCTAATAGGACAATGGTCTAATAGGACAATGGTCTAATGGGACAGTGGCACACTGGGACAGTGGTACATTGGGACAATGGTCTAATGGGACAGTGACACAATGGAACAATGATCCAACACCCAGGGTATTCGTTGTACACCCAACTGTGATTAGGTTCCTCATTTTACAGATGAGGAAGTGAAGGAGGTAGAGTGCAGTACCAGCCACACTGTGTACGGGAGGCTTAATGCTAAGTCTTATAATATGAGCCATCAAGGGTACTGGGTTCACTTTACCTAATTTGTTTAAAACTTATTAGTTACATTAGTGCATCAACATTGTTACTAAACTCTCTAAAACCTAACCTAACCTAATCCTAACCTAACCTAACCTAACCTAACCTAACCTAACCTAACCTATCCTAACCTAATCTAACAATGGTAATAATAATATTGATGGTTATAATGACGATGAGGTGTGTGATAATGATATTTCTAAGCTGCTGATGATGATGATGATGGTGATGATACTAGTGATGATGATGATGATGGTGATATTCATAACGATATTGATGACAGTGATAAGTATATGACAATATGCTGATTTTAGAAATGATAATGTTAGTAATAGTGAAGATAACGATGATAATATTGCTCACAGTATTGACGCAAATGTTAATGACTGTAATAATGATGACAATGGTGATGCAAATGATGATAATGAAGGTAATAATGACGATATAAAAATGAAAAAAATTGTTGGTGAAAATAACTTCGTTTTCGCTCTCTCCATTTCCCTTTCCTTTATTGGTTAATATTAAGGACGTGACGCAGTTAATGTAAACTTTTCCGTGTTTTGTTCCTATTCGTGTGTGTGTGGGGGGGGGGGGGTGTGTGGGGGGGGGGGGGTGTGTGTGGGGGGGGGGGGTGTGTGGGTGTGTGTGTGTGTGTGTGTGGGTGGGGGGGGTGTGTGGGTGGGTGGGTGTGTGTGTGTGTGGGTGTGTGTGGGTGTGTTTGTTTTATACTAATGAAATTGTTATATTTTCTTATCATCTGTGGTGCGGAAAGCTCAAGACATTAATCTAAGACAAGGACGTTCTTCAGTTGTGTGAGGCAAGCAACTCAACACCGCCAGGAACACTCGATTAATCCAGAATACCCGGACCACAAACCATCGCCTAAGAGGGATAAACACCAGAGGCAATGTTTTTATTTTTGTTTTCGTGTAAGGTAAATAGTGAATTGACGTCATCACCAGAAAAAGACCTTCTGAGATAGATGAAGGAACTCACCTGGCAGGAGTAGTGAACCATCCTTCACAGGACCTCACCTACGCCCCCACCAGGAGCAACACGCGACCGCAGGTGGTTGAAGGACACCACCGCCAGGCATAAGACAAGCCATCCTTAACAGGAACTCACCTACGGCCTTGTGCATCCATCTCCCTGTAGGAGGCCACAAAGGACCCCTGCAGGTAAAGAAACATATCCTATAATCCGGTGTAGCGGCGCCCCGATTACGGAGAGCCGCAGGAGTTGCCCCCAGATAGCGTATTAGATCGCAATTTCCGATAACGTTTTCGGTAATTTCACAAGGAGCGACCGATTGTCCGCCTCACTGACTCTCTCGTGTTGAGCGATCCTTTGTGGGGCCCTGGCTGGTGGCTCTCCTCCTCAAGGCTGTCGATTGTGTGTGTTTGTGTTTTTAGGTTTTGATGGCTTGTAATTTTTTCATCTATTATAGGACTAAAGGCAGAGATACCTCTTCATCATAGCCAGAGTGAAATAGAACGACAAGAAGCGATGCTGGATGTGATCAGTGAAACTCCTAAAAAACCAAACGAAGAAAAAATAATCGTTCACCCTTCCGTCGCCCCAGGGTATGTAGAAGCCATCGGCAATAATCACAGTCTCCTGTTTAACTGGTCCAGTCGTCCACCACTCACATATCATCACTAGTCACCACTCCACTACACCAAGACACACATCACTACATTCACACCTACAATCATCACCAAACACATGATTTATCGTTCCCTAAATGTGGTTAATAAGAACACTTCCCTTATAACCGGATCTTCGGGGGTTACCTTCTGGCCATTTGGGTTCGTATGGGAAAAATCATGACAATAGTACAAGGTCAAAGGTCATGCGAACACAAGTGGCCCGTGACTCGTTCAGGTCCACGGAACGTATTAATTTATGCTCTTGTTTCTATCTGGCCAACTTACTGAACGAGCAGGTTATGGTGAACATTATAGGCTGTGATATAACCTGGTGGTGTAGTTATGTCATTCTGGGATGGTGTGCGGTAATGGCAGTAGTTAAGTAACCCCGAAGTGGACCCGGGTTCGATCCCCGGGCAGGGTGAAACTGTGGGCAGGTTTCTTTACGCCATTTGCCTCTGTCTACCCAGCAGTAATGGGAACTTGGATGTTAATCGATTTGCGGATCGTATTCCGGGGTAATGGTTAGCCAGTGCAGTTGGCGAGTTGGCCGGTCTTCTCGGACGATTCTTTGACACTGTGTCATGCAGCTCGTTAATTTAGGGTGTGGTTGTTGTGTTGGTGACAGTTTCTACACCTTACACAAATTCACGCCTAGGTGGCCCTAGCGCCGGCCATCCTTGTACACGAGGGGCATCCATTATGTATGTATGCATGTATATATGTAAGTATGTATGTGCAAGCGAGTTAATATCCATGTACTGTATATGCGTGTGTATGTATACATATATATATGTGTGTATTTAAGTGTATATACTGTATACTGTATGTTTTTACATATATGTAGACCGAGAAGCAAAAAATAAATCATACACACACACACACACACACACACACACACTAACCATCAACCATAATACTCACCACATAACTACGGCAACATAAGACTAAGAGACCCAGGTACAGACACACCTGAGGAGGAACACACACACTTGGCTCTTCACTATTAACACGTCACCTTGGCCTCACCCACACATTAATCTAGCGACAGGTCTTCCCCCCTCCTCCTCCTCCTCCTCCTGCCAGACGTGGGGGAAGGAGGAAGGGGGGATGTGTGGGAGGAAGGTGTGTTAAGGGAGAGGAAGGAGGGGAATAGGTGTGTGGGGTAGGAAAGGGATGGAGGAGTGTGTGTATGTGAGAGGTATATAAAGGTAGGGAGCCAAGTATGTGTGTATGGGGAGAGGGAGGGGAGGAGAAGGTTTGTGTGGGGGGGAGGTAGAAGGAAGGGAGGTGAGAGAGTGTGTGGGGGAGAGAGAGAAGAGGGTATGTGAGGTCGTATGAGGGAGGGGGAGGAGGTGGTGGGTACAGCTAAATGGCCTCTCCTCTCTTCACCTTCTCTCCCAATTTGCATGATAAGAGGAAATAATTATTTATCTATTGTGGCTACATAACCACCCGGACACGCACAATATTTACTACTGGTATTACCGTCGCTACTGAGTGGGCTGGTGAACATGTTGCAGCGTGTCCCAGCCCGGTGTTTACATAAATCAGCTGACTGGCCCAAGACTCTGTGTAATCTTCTCTTACTTGGCAGTTGTGGAGCAGTTGTGTTTACAAAATTCGTGTTCGTTTCTCTTGTTGACGTCATATATATAGTACTGTTGTTCTTGTTGTCTTCTCCTTCTTCTTTCTCTTTTCTTCTTCCCTTTCTTCCCCCTCTTATAGTTGTTGTTTTTGTTATTGTTTTATTTGTTCTTTTGTCTTTGTTTTCATCTTCTTAGGGCGGGACCACACCAACGTAAATGGTAACATGGACAACAGGTAATGTAGTTTGTTGGTGTGTGTGTAACAATGATGGCATCGATAGCCCATAAAGTTACAGAAAATATTATCAATAGTGTTACGTTGTTATGGATCCAGTGGAAACATTGTTGGTAACGTGTTTTGGCTACATTACGAACAGTGTTGATGAATGGAATGTTGGTAAATCATTTAGTTATCAGTGATGTGAACTACAGTTGACAGCAGTTTGTCCAGTAGGGGTGGGTGGGTGGGGGTGGGTGGGTGTGTGTGTGTGTGTGTCAGATCGATCGTAATCCAAAAGGTTGAGACAGAAGGGAGGAGTGGAGTAAGGAGAAAGTACTCCCGCTTATTGAACCACACCACTCCTCTCCATTGTTGTAGGATCTCACAAATACAAAAACAAACAGAAAAAACTGATGCGTGGAAGGAAATTTCAGAACTTTTACAAATAAGAGTGAACAGAGGCTAAAATGAAGGGGAAAATCTTACCTGGACATTTCTGGTGAGAGGCAAAGGAAATTATTTAAACAGGTGAGAATATTAGGATTACTTCACCTTTGATTCTACCAATGTTGCCGACCATTTTGACAGCTTTCGTCCGGAATATTTACAACAATATTCCTTCTTCCTCTCTTCCTTTATTTTTCTATCCTCTTCTTCCTCTCTTCTCTTTTGTCACCTTCTTTCTCTTTCATTGTTTTTTCCTCCTCTTCTTCTTCTCCTTTTCCTTCCCTATTTTTCCTCTCTTCTTCCTCTCTTCCCTTCTTCCTTCGTCCTCCTCACCTTCCCTTTTTTCTATTTTTCTTTAAATCGCCCCCCCCCCCTCCCCTTTCCTTCTTCTCTCCATCCTTCTTCTTTTCAATCCTTCTTCATCTCTTCTCTTCTTTTATCCTTCTTCTTCCTCTCCTTCCTTCTGTTTTGTTCTTCTTCTTCCTCTCTTTCCTCATTAATTTCCTCTTATATTACAACACTGACCACAGTACCTCACGTTAGGTGTGGTCCCTTCTATAGTAACATAGTTTTCTTATTCCTCCCTTTAATTCATCTTCCTTCTTCTTCCCGTCTTTGTTCATTTTTTCTCCTACCCCCTTCCCTTCTCTTTCCATCTTCTTTCTCCTCCTCCTCCTCCTTCATCACCATATTCATACCTATCATATATTCAAGCAAGACTCGTTCATTACACTTCCCCCAAAAATGCATGACAAAGAACACAGACACTCATACTTGACTACAGGAAGGATGTCATTCATGATACGGTGGGTGGGGGGGGGGTAAGGGGGTTCTTGTGCATGACTCCTTGAAGACTTTTCCGCCTGACAACCTAGGAAGTGGTCCGCGTGACAGTGTAAAGACCATTCCACATGACATTGTAAGCGGTGTTTATTTCGGGGGATTTGTGTCTTTAAATGTAAATGAGTGTTTTGCTCTCTCTCTCTCTCTCTCTCTCTAAACACACAGAGAGAGAGAGAGAGAGAGAGAGAGAGAGAGAGAGAGAGAGAGAGAGAGAGAGAGAGGTACCCATTCATGGACGGTGAAGACGTAACAACAGACAGGTGAGGGAGGGAGGAGGTTGTTGCACAGGACCCAGTGTGTGTGACCATCTTACTCTTATATAAACAAACGCGCGCGCGCACACACACACACATCACCATCAACTTACCACAATCACCACTATGACACTATACCCCCATGTCGCATCAGAGGGTTACGCACACACACACACACACTCGGCGGGGCCCTGAAGGTGGAGGAAGCACAGTGCCTGGCGGCGACCCACAAGCCAGGGTAATGTACTGCCTGGTATTATAAAGTGAGGAATCCGTGGCGTCGAGTATGGTCAGAGTTAACCAGCGCTATTACGATGTTTGTTTACCATGGCTGCAATTATCCATATAGAATATTCATGTCCATATTATGCATCCTGACGCGTTTAGCATATCGTCCTCAAGATGCCCCTAACCGCGGTGGTCACTAAGGGCACAATATCACCCCTGTGTTGACGGTGTTTAGGGGCGGTTTTAGTAGTTTCTCTGCGATGCTCTCTGGTAGATCTTGTCCTTGAATATCTGTACGCTTTTTCCATAAGCGTCGGCCATAAAGAGAGAAAATTGATGCTGTGAAAATTAAATAATTATGGTTGTTTTAGATGTGGTGTATAACTAGGTACGTGTTGAGCAGTCGGCCATGTCTGTCTAGCCTCTATCCATCTCCCTCGGCAACTTTTCACAGTAATTTTCTACTTAGGGATGTTAATCCTATTCATAAGTTTTGGCAATTGTAGCTGGGTAGTGTTCACGGCACCGGGGAGGAGACGAGGATGTTCCTGCATCTCTGTGACTTGTTATCGTTGCGTAAACTGAAAATAATGTTTATACGCTGACTCTCTGTTTATGCTCTCACTCCCTGGTGGGCAGCGTAGTGTGTGTGTACCCAACCTAGCTTATGTTTCACCAGCGACCACATCTCCACCAAAGCTAACCGTCTCGAGGGTTCACAGAGAATTACTTAAGTGTCTATACAACTTAATAATAAAGATAGAAATGAGCTTTGTATCCACACACGATCTTGATACCTTAAAGGGAAACAGTCCAGCAAAATTGTATCATCTTGACTCTCGTGGTTCTTCCTAACAGCGAAGAATGATAGACAAGCAGATGGTCAGGTATGATTGCTTTATAATTCCTTCGCATGACGACTATCACCTGTGCAGGATGATCTGACACGCAATCCCACCTAAGGGAATTAAATTACGATTAGGTACACCTGTTGATTTCACCTGATGATTAAACACCCTAACGCTACCTGAGGGGATTAGGTTAGGTTAGGTTAGGTTAGGTTAGGTTAGGATAGTGTGTTCAGTCAACAGGTAAAATAAACAGGGGTGTCTAATCTTCACGTGAACCACCTTAAGCCCAGAGCGTGTGTGCCCTGTGTTGGTGGTGACTCAGATGATGGGTTAGGTTCACCACAGCGTGTTGGTGGATAAATTTCATGAAATTCAGGAAAGATTCTATCACATCCCGGAAATGACGTCACCAACGGTATGTTGATCTACCTGTCTGTGTGGCTAACTGCCTGGTCTTACTCCTAAACATTTAATTTATTCTATTTACGTTTTGAAATAAAAATACTGAAAAAAACGCCTCATCCTAGAAAAAAATTATTGTAATTATGTATAAAAAAAATCGTCATCGAAGACTATCGTAAATGTTTCTGATATAAATAGCTTGTACATACCTCTATACATTGTCTCAGTAAAATGTATACACACTGTCTTATGTATTATAGTGACAATCACGTAAATGGTTGAATTAGAACAGTAATATTGTCCTCACCTGTTGATATACGAGGTCCCCCACAGGTGAGAACAATGTAATTATTATAATACAAACATTAACGCGATCTTCACACACATCTGTAGGGCGGTGTGTGTCTACATTATTCTGAGACTTTTCATATACGATTTATACTTATTATATCCGGTTTCGGCGTCAGAGAAGGAGGCGGCACTGACGATAACGAAGACAGCGGTGTCGACCTCTGCACACACACACACACACACACACACACAAGCTGAAGGTATAAAGTATCATCAGAAACACATTTGCAACTGCAATCGTGAGCGGCGGTGTAATGAAGCGTGACCGAGTGATGACCGCGGCCAGTCGGGTTTACTCCGTCCCAGGTAAACCTCCCGTGTGAACCTCTCTCTCTCTCTCTCTCTCTCTCTCTCTGTCTGTGAGTTTGTGTCGGTCCCTCTGAGTCCATACGTCGTCAGTGTCTGTGTGCGTCTGTATAAGTCTGTCTGTCTGTCTGTCTGTTGGCTATCTGACCTTGCCGTGTCAGATAGAACACACTGTACCGACTCCCTCTCATTGTCCATCTCTTTCATCTGTCTGTATGGGTCTGTCTCCATCCGGATCTGTCTGCTCTGTCTGTCTGTGTCTGCCTGAGAAGATATATTGTACACCCCTCCCTCCCCCCATTCTACTCCAGGTGTCTTGAGAAGTGCGTGACGGTGTACAGCGAACATACCACTACGTGTGTGTGTGTGTGTGTGTGTGTGTGTGTGTGTGTGTGATAATAAAAATAATAATGACAAAAATAACAACACTAATAATAACAACAATAACACTAATAAGAACACTAATAACAACAATAATAACAGCAACACTAACAGACCCTTTATTAACCTCCACCCACCATACCAGTGTACCCTCATTATCTTACATCAGTAGTCAAAATAATGTCATCCCCCCACCCCACCCTACCCCTACCCCACCACCCCTCCCCACCTCACACCCACCCCACCCCACCTCATCTCCATAAGGTTTTAAGTACTACGTGTTGTAATGACAGAGACACAAGACTAAGGAAGAAGTAAGTCATCCATCTCGGGCAAACAATTACTTGGTACTCGACAAAGGGGAAACAAATGCTCCCTCTCCGGCACCAGGATGAGGTGTATGTGTCAAGGGAAAGGATATTGGACAGAATATGAATCGGTCATGTCACAAGTAAAATGAGTGGTTATGTTATGTTATGTTATATGTTGTTGTATGTTATATGTTGTTGTATGTTATATGTCGTTATATGTTATGTTATGTTCTGTTATATGTTGTTGTATGTTATATGTTATGTGTGTGTGTGTGTGTGTGTGTGTTTTTTGTGTTATGATTACTGTAGGGATGGTTTGTATGTGTGTATGTATGTATGTATGTATGTTTGTATGTATGTATGTATGTATGTATGCATAGTTATGTGTATATTTATGGATATAAATTACACACACAGACATTATACCGTAACCTAAAGCCATAAATCGTGATATAATGAATATACTTGACATACAAAATATATCAGTGCACTCCACCTCACACACACACACACACACAGAAAACGTGAACTTAAAACAGACATGATATATAGAGTGAAATATTATCGAATCACATACATATGTCATATATCAAGAATATACCGCAGTTATAGTAGTATATATTTGAAACCACTCACAGTAATTTATATAACAGCTCCTATAAGTCTACATTATATGATATACTTTAAGAAATACAGACGAGTGAAAAATTATATAGAAACAAGGAATATAGGAAAATATATAAAACCAGGTAGTAATCAAATATCAGATATACTTAGCAAAAATATACCAGAATATAAGAAATTATACACATATACAAAACATACCAACACAAACAAGGTTAAAGAATATATGTATGACAAACCGTATATAATATAGCAGCACCTGGATATAATATACAGATGTAACTAATATACTTATGCAAACAAAATTAAACGTATACATGGATAAGAAAAAATATTTTCTTATATATGATAGGAGAATATGTCAACACAAGCAAGGTCAAAAACATAATGTATATGATACACACACACACACACACACACACACGACAAAATATACTTGCAGAACAAAAGATATATATATAACAGTTAACATACCTTCAACACACAATAACTCACGTAAATCATGGGAGAATTTAACACCACAAAAGGAATACTTGGACGTAACAACAATATCGACACAAGGACACGGCGGAAGGGGGGAGGGGGGACTTTATTAGCCTGATCGCCAAACAATCGGCGAGGTATTCTTGGTTAATTACTCCTAATTGCCAAACAAGCGGAGTTGGTTCTGACCAGAGGTACCAACACTTCCGACGACGGTGGGGAGGTGCCGAGGTTTACCAAAAGCACTAATGTGAGGGAGGGAGGAGAGAGGGGGAGGGGGAAGATGAAAGGAGGGAGGGGTGAGGGGGAGGGCGAGGAGAGGGGGGCGGAGGGGAGAGGGGGAGAGAAGATTGATTGAGTGAGGGAAGGAGGGAGAGAGGGTAATTTATTGTTCACGCAAGGTGTTTATTTTCTTAATAGACTTTGTCAGGCTTGAAGTACAGCTCTCATACGCCTTTATGAGTTGATAATAGTTTCCTATATATATATATATGACAATTGGAAGTAATTAAAACAGACATTTGAAGCGAGCAAGATGAGTAGAAAGAGTATATGTACTACATATACTCTTTCTACAGTACTACATATTATGTAGTACATATTATGTAGTACTGTAGTAGTCGTTAGTATTTTTTTTTTTTTTACGGGGATTAGCCTACCCGGGCACAGGTCACTGACCCACATCTGGGCTTGGGGGCGAAAATTTAATAATAATGACAATAATAATAATAATAATAATAATAATAATAATAATAATAATAATAATAAAGAAGTACAAAAATGAAAAAAAAGATCAAAAGTGAGAAACAATATATGTATGTTGTGTTGTCAATAGTAAGAGAAACAACTGAGACCCTGCAATTGTGTGTAAATGAGGCAGAAAGTCAGATCAGCAACCAAGGACTTGGTCACAATTTTTGTGATGCCATATGGCAGCAGGGTCTACCATAGACAACACATTATGCTTCCAATATCTTCCCAGGCGGTAGTACCTCCCTGTTTGGTAGCTGCCTACCTACCTGCTAGTGGAAGTAGTAGTAAAAATCTACATAACTATAATATCCAGGATATTAACGAACCCAACACTAGCACAATCATGCACCGACAACACACAGCAGGGCAATGATCTCCACGTGTCTGTTCCCCTACAACAACAACAACAACAACAACACCAACACCAACAACAACAACAACAACACACTTTATTAACAAAATAGTGGGTGCTATTTTTTCTTTTTACAGTTTCCGTTCGCTTGAGGAGGATAATGGCTTAATAGCAACTAGTAAATCATTTACACATCGCTCACCAGACCGTAAATCTTATAAATTATGTATATTAACATGGCATAATAAGCAAACCGCGTCAATTCTCTGCTGTTGAAAATGGATCCTGTAGTTCATGGCCCAGTTATAGAAAATGGGAGCTGTGGTTTATCACAGAAAATGGAAGTGTAGTTTATAGTAGAAAACAAGAGGGGTAGTTCATCAAAAGTGTTTAGACGTGGGAAGGCCAGTTTATGTTTATGGGATAGGTACAGAAAACGAGGGATGTAACACAATAAAGAAAATGCCAGTAGATCCATATGAAACATCAGGTCATTTCTCACATATAATGGTTGCTTGAGAAGTTGATTTGTCACTTAACTTCGCCAGACGGGATAACGTTCACTATATTGTCAGACATAAATCAATACGTTTCATTAAGTATCATTATCAACAACTAAATTCATATATACTATACAGTCACCCACAAGAGTTCTGTCGCCTCTCCTCCTGAACCACGAACCCCAAGATTCAAACTCATGAACCTGAACCGGTAGACGCTGATGCATTATTCTGTCCATAAATGCTTCTGGTTTGAGTCTGAATTTTGGGGTTTGTGGTTTTAGAGGAGAGGCGACAGTACTTTCTAAATGCACCTGTATGTATAGTAAAAAAAACATATGTATCAGCATGTAGAGTCCTCCAAAAAAGTAACGTTAGTTGATGTGATTCGAGACTTTCCAATCAATGTTTACTCGACCTGTTTCTAAACGGTTGATAGTTCTTCATCCGTCACCTCGGACCATCAATAAGTACATATGTTTTCGAGCGATACATACATTAATATAGATTTCTTGATTTCTTGTTATATTGAGGTATCTACTATGCCACACAAGGACGACTCCCTCCCCTAATCCTACCACCATCTCTAACTGTCGCTGATATGGCGAACAGGCGTACCAATTTATGATAATGAATTGGTGATCATATCAAAGCATTTCGTCCACCGTTTCAAATTGTAGCGACGGAAAATCTAACTATACTTTGTGCAGTACATAAACTTAACATCTATGTATCACTATGTAACTTAACGCGCTTATAAACGTGCATGTATTAGCATGTGCTTTAACTGAACGTGTATGTATTATCATATACATTAACTCAGCGTGTATGTATCATCACGTACAATGGCCCCCGGGCGTGATGTTACGCCCTACAGTGCCTCCTTGTTCATGTGGCACCACTTGTGTGGCTAGTACAATACAGTACAGGGAACTGGTTGAGAGGGCTGTTTCCTAGTGCTTGTTTTGTCAGTTGTATACTGTACATGTATTAATGTTCCAAAGAACAATCTTCAACAGAAATAATGCATATTTTGGTTTCTGTAATATGTTATATAAAGTTACTTAGAAAAAAAAGAAGCCTTTGAAGAAAGAGAATGAAACGAAAGGTGGAGGCGGTGGGAGAGGCAAGGTAATGATCGCAGGGATTGTTATTATTTGTTACAAAAGTGTTATGTTTGGTAACTCGTATGGTTAGGTTAGGTTACCCATGTTATATATTAAGTACTTCAGGTTTTAGAGTTAATACTATACTTGAATATATTCAACTATTTATATTTAGTGGGATGCAAGTAATAATGGTTGGATGTAATATTTATTAAAAAAACACTAATATAATGAATTTGTTTTTAACCGATCAGCATATATATATATATGTGTGTGTGTGTGTGTGTGTGTTTATTTTAGGTTTGAATTATAATGTTTTAATTTGTGCGGCCGGGAACCAGTTATTTAAGAGAGAAGGATTTTGAAGATGAGCAAGAGAGGCACTGTAAGGCGCAACACCTCACCTGGAGGGGACTGTACATTAAATCTACCTGTATGTATTGGTACGTACAGTTGGCCACAGGTATAGTGTTCACTAACCTAATTCTTCTTTATCATTATTCCCTCCTCCTAGTGACAGGCCTGGCACTTGACATTATTAGGGACCTGCCACGCTTTGCCATAAACAGATGAAATGTACCGGGAACTTTCCCCCCACACACTCATCATTCTATCACTTTATGTAACTTGACAAAACCTATGACCCTTCAGGCTTTTACGCCCTTAATGCACGAGTCATAAAGGCAAGCATGAACTTAACAAGCTTCCCAGATGGGCACTGTAAACGCTTCTGCGCTTCACCTTGCACAGGATGTAAGGGGGTGCCCAATAAACTAGCCCCCTCGGGGGCAAATCTGAATCTTTATCATTATTATATACTGTACATGTCGACACGTCTGGCATCACTACTGTACTTACTCCTGCAGACATTCAGATCATGTTACAATGTTTCAGTCTCCTAAAGTGTTCCATAAGGCAAGGTACACCAAAAGGTTACTTATATACTTGGTTTTTGGCCTTTATGTGTGTTTATGTTGTCCGTGCTGCCTCAGATGCTACCAGGCGTGTCCAGAGTATATTGTCGACGACTGTACATTAATTAATCACCTATATTAGCGGCCCAGCAGGGGAGGCTCCTGAAACACTCACCAGGTGCTCTGTGTGATAGGTAAGGTTTAGGGGGGGGTAATGGGGAGTGGAAGGTGGGTAGGGATGGGGAGATAGGGGTTGGGAGGAGGGGGGAAGGAGAGGAAGAGAAGGAGGGTGGAGAGTGGTGAGGAAGGAGAGTGGTAAGGAGGAGGAAGGGAATGGTAAGGAAGATGGAGAGGAGGAGAAGGAAGGGAAAGGGGGAGGGCAATGTGGGGTGTGAGAGTGAAAGGACAGGGAGGAGGAGAAGAAGTGGGGAGGAGGAGAAGAAGAAGAAGCGTGGTAGGAAGTGAGAAGAGGGGAGGTGGAGAAGGGAAAGGGAGAAGGAGAAGGGAGGGGGAGAAGGGAGGGAAAGGCGGACGGAGAGAAGGGAAAAAAGAGAAATATCAAGGAAGGAGAGGGAGAGAGGGAATAAATTAGGGAGGAAGAGGAAGGTAAGAGACGACGTGGCAATAATCTAGTGTTTACATCATGCAAGAGACACTAGTTGACTACTACAGCTATTATGTGAAGCTGTTATTATGCTCTCTCTCTCTCTCTCTCTCTCTCTCTCTCTCTCTCTCACACCATATACAATATATTTCCTCATTAACCACACGACATGTTCCCCTCCATAACCATGACACTACACAACCACACTTCACGGTCACGATTCCCAAAGGACCGCAAGCTAAATAATTCTCGTAAGTGAGACTAAAAAGACAAAAAAGTAACTGACTCACTTAAAGGTTGACAAGTTCAAACTGGTATATAACTTACGCTGACTCGACCTTAACTAGATACAGTCATTTAGTACTAGTTATAAGGCCACATTAACTTATAAAATGGCCTCACTCTTACGCTGAGACTCTACGTGAAAGAAAAATGACGTTGGCCATCTCAGTGACTCGGAACCTCTAACACTTTCACTCCACGAAGGTTGATTTTGATAACACAATGATGACAACAACACGCATACACGCAGGTAATAATCTTTTTTATATATTTACTGTGTGTGAACGTTTGTCGCGGGTCATTAAGAATTCACGCAGCTCTGTGGAAAGTTGGTGATGATGACATAACGAGGAGAGGGATAAATTACGGTGAATTATTACGAGTTGTGAAGAGAAAGGGTAAATAAATCAAGTAAATATATTTAAAGAGCGATGAAATGTGTTTGGTATACAAGTGTAATTTTTTCTTCAAAAGGTATTATGAGTTTTCTGTCTTACATACAGGTAACTAAACTAAATCTGTCAAAATTAAAAAAAAAAAAAAAAAATATATATATATATATATATATATATATATATATTATATATATATATATATATATATATATATATATATATATATATATGACAAAAAATTTACTTTCTAATGTCTTTTATTTTACATAAGCTAAAATTTAAAAACATTTCTAGAATTTTTTTTCTAATCATGTTGAGACGAGTTAAAAAATTAGTCACAATTTAAGAGTAACTGGAACCTTAATAAAAAAAACGTCTTATTTGATAATGTAAGACTTTGTTCAGCAAGTATATCATTCATATTTATCTATGATTTTGATTTGTTTTTCTTAAAATCTAAAATCCTATAAAAATTAAACCCTTAAGTGAAAAACTATAGGATTTTAATTTTATATGAATGAAATTAATTCTTCATGATTTTGATATAAGCGAGTCCTTTATATACCTATTTTTTATTTTACTTAAAACAAAATACAGATCAGATCTTGTCATATTGATTAACAATTCTCATTTTTCTTAAGATATTGTTTAACTGAAGGAAAACACTTCAACCTATTCACTATACAGGAACAAGAAGACGTCCTACAGCTTCAGATATAACGGATAGAGCTTGTAGTGTAACAGAGCTTAATTTACCTTACAGTTCACTCAATGTATACGATTCGAAATAGGTCGTTATTTTGATATAGGTCATATTTTTTTTTATGTCAACCGCGACGAAAAACATAATAGACTTCTAACTATATATGGAGTAGCTGAGATATTATTATTTTTTTTTATAACTTAAGATGAATTACTGTACTTTTAGTTTACTTTACTCTTACGATCCAGAGAGTTACTTACATTCTTCGTAATATTTTAATACAGAAAAAGAAAACACTTAAGACTTTCAGTTATAAGTGGGAAAAATTTAAAAGCTAATCGTGTACAAACAACAGCGGCATAATTTAGCTTTGACCTCAACTCAAAAGAAACATTTACACTTCGGGACAGCTCAATTTTTATGTCTTTACTTCAAATATATTTTCTCATAACCATAATATAACAAAGACAAAGAACACATTAAACTTTCAGCTATAAATATAACGACTTTTGACCAATTTATGACGGCATATTACAGTATAACTTACACTTAGGTTCAATTCACAACAACATTTACGATTTTAGATAGAGCAATTTTCTGATGATGAACGACGCTACCTTATATGATGAAATAGATGGACGAAATGCAATTGTATAAAACAAGCTTTGGTTTTCAGCTTAGTATAATGCCTGACTCGAGTTGTTTATTATGGTAGGTCGCAGAGTGCAGGACAATAAACGTCCGGGTTAACGTGGAGTTTACATGTAATCAGCTGTCAATAAAACTATTTTCTCAGGCACGTAATGTTTAACACGACTTTCAACGTAAATAACACACGTATAGTGTTCTCTCTCTCTCTCTCTCTCTCTCTCTCTCTCTCTCTCATCCTCACTATGTTTGCCTTACCTGTAGTTAGTTAACCTAATTTGCTCCATTCGTGACTAACTGGCTGACTAACTTAGCATATAATCTCCTTAACTGACTAACCTGACCTCGCTTTTGTGGTGAATAATGTTGGAATCAGTCAGTCTCGAGTCCCAGTTATCCGTTCATACCACACCTGATCAAACATGCACGCCCGCACACACATACGCGCACACACACATGCGCGCACACTCACACACACACACACACAAACATTCTCCTCCTGGGAAATTTTCCCGTATAAATTGTAATTTAATTACGTTCCAACTTCCAAAAACTATATGTCGACGTCACCATGTTTACTCAACCCAATATCCGCCTCTCTTGATCTGACTGATGGATATTGAATTTTGGACGTGAGGGATGTTTAATTTCACAAGGTTTATTAATGAGGAAAGTTGGTCATTCAGGAGGATTCTTGTTTTTACTCCAAGTATTTAGCATCACTTTTACTCTTCTTATCATTACCTGTGTTTAGTTGTACCCAGACACTTGTTCATTAGCATTCCGTGTACCTGCAGCCCCAGCAACACAACAATCACCAGTCCATTTCCCCTCACTAATAGTTACTGCTGAGAGCCGTCATTTACTGCTCAATTTTAGGGGCCATCTGCGTGCATCTTGGGTCTTTTGTACACCTCCAGGAACCACAGGTTAATTAGCTACAGTAATTACTTGAGTCCATTACGTTCACCTGTGCTACGTGGAGTCAACACCTGCCCGCTGATTGTTTAGGATGGCTGGCATTCCTAGACGTCACTCCCTTCAGACGAGCTGTAATTTTGCACTATTATATTATCGGTCTTGTTTCCTTACTCGTGTTTATTAAATAGCAAGAGTGTTTGCCGGACAGGTGTACAGGAGAGTTTATGGTGTAAAACAGTAGTGATATTTTGTAGTCTTCAGCAATTACCGCTAACAACATACCTATGAACAATTACTTTGAAATATTACGTTGGTTTATTAGTGTTAAAATGCTCGGTCGCTTCCTGCAACTTGTGCATTTCCGCTCCACAGTTATTTCTCTCTTTTTTTTTTTTACTCTTTTTTTGTGCAGTAATAAATCCAGAATATAAATGTGAATAGATTACAACAGACATTAGCATTTAATTGACCTCAAGAAAAAACTTTACAGTCAGCTGGTATATGTCATCCTAACAACATTACATTTGGATCGCGCATAACTACACACAGCTGCTAAGTGGATCTCCGAAACACCTCCATATTCAAGCCAAAATGACACGTATTTACTGTAAATATAAAGCCGAGTTTGTTGTCAGCTTCATCGAGGATAAGATACGATGCTGCCCTGGGTATGTGACTTGACAACCCACCACTCAACACACCATAAAATTGACTTGTTGAACATTGTCACGGGGTACGCCAGGCTGACACTTGTCTCCCTCGCTGTTTCATCTACAAACCCTCTTTCCTCTCCAAGGTTAACATTGTACTCTCCTTAAAGCATTTATCCATAATATGTCTAATTTATTATACTCCAATGTCAAATCTATCCGATACGTGGTGGAATTCATCTTTCTTTTATTTTCAGTGAGATTTTTATTTTCAGAGGATGATTAACCCGGATGTGATTAAGGTTTAGGTACCCCACCCACACACACGCCCACCCACACATACACATAACAAAGCCGACGCCATTATTGTTGTGTTGAAACGCTAACTACTACAACTCTAATATTATCATTGCGACACTATCATCCAACGCCCACTGCATCACCACCACCACCCAGAACCAATGAAAAATCACCGATTACCACCGCTCTACAACTACACCACCTACTTACCACAACATCACCACCCACCACAACACCACAATCTTCCACCACAACACCTCCACCTACCACAACACCACCATCACCTACCACAACACCACCATCTACCAGCACAACACCACCATCTACCACCACAACACCACCATCACCTACCACCCACCACAACACCACCATCACCTACCACCCACCACAACACCACCATCACCTACCACCCACCACAACACCACCATCACCTACCACAACACCACCATCACCTACCCACAACACCATCATTTACCACCACAAAACCACCCTCACCACCACCCTCACCAACCTCCCACCACTACACCACCCTCACCAACCACCCACCACAACCCCATCACCTACCTAACTACCACCCACAATAACACTACCTACCACAACACCAACAGCTACCAACCACCACTACCTACTTACCACCCACGAGAGCACCTTCACCCACCACAACACCACCTCCAACTTAAAATCCACCACTACACTATCTACCTAAAATGATTGCCCCTCGTGTACGAGGGTGGCTGGCCCTAGGGCCACCTAGGCGTGAATTTGCTTAAGGTGTAGAAGCTGTCGCCAACACAACAACCACACCCTAAGTTAACGAGTTGCATGACCCAGTGTCAAGGAATAGTCCGAGAAAACCGGACAACTCGCCAACTGCACTGGCTAACCATTATCCCGGAACACGATCCCCAAATCAATTAACATCCCCTTCCCGGGGATCGAACCCGAGTCAACTCACTTGCGTGGCAAGCATGTTGACCGTTATACCACAGGTCCAGACCACCACCTATCGACCACCCACCACAACACCACCACCTACCACATCACCTACCACCCATCACATCACCTACCACCCATCACATCACCTGCCACCCACCACATCACCCACCACCTACCATCCATCACAGCACCACCCTCACCAACCCATCACCACCCACCACAACCACCACCTAAATACGGTTTTATTTCACTTGTTGCCTCTAAACGAATCTCGGGAATTTTATAGTTGCAATCAGTAGTTTCGACAATTTTAAGATTTTTTCTTCAATGGCATTTCTGGTGAAAATTCCCTTTACGAGATATATTTAACATTTTATTATATATTTTCGTACGTGGCGCCACACACCAAGAACATCGAGCGACTGTGGGGCTCCCACAGGTGGTTCTTTTTTTTTTTTTTTTTTTTTTTTTTTACGGGGAATAGCCCACCCGGGCTCAGGTCATCGACACACAACGAGGCCCCGGGGGCGAGAAAATAAGAGTAAAAATAAATTAAAAATAGAAGAGAGAAAGACTACTGTATATATCAATCTACACCACGAAGATGCCAGAAAACCAGCTTTTTGAAGTGAGACAGATAGTATGAGTATGGACACAGAAGACAGAGCATTCCACAGTTTGGCTGTATGAGGAAAGAAGGATGTACTTTAATTGGTTATTCTAGTGTGACCGACATCCACACAGAAACGGTGGGCACCGCGGGCAAGACGAGTGTTACGAGCCCACGGCCTTGCCGACGGTACACAGGATGCCAAATCCACCGAAGAAAAAGTATGAAGCAACATAGCGGCTAAGAAAAAGGGAAGAGAAATTATCAACTAAAGGAGTGTAGTTAATAAGACGAAATGCCTTTGATTCCACCCTATCTAATAGTGGGACAGAAGAAGAGCCACCCCAGATGTGTGAGCACTGAGCAGTACTCCAAGTTAGGACGATTGAATACCTTATATACTTGAAGCAACTGCTCAGGAGTGAAGTAGCTACGGCATCTGTACAGCATTCCCAGCTTTCGGGAGGCAGCTTTAGCAATGTTGCTGATGTGTGGCTTCCATGACATATTAGAGAAAATGGTGAGGCCCAGCAAATCTATTTTAGAATTTGGCAGAATGATTGCGACCTGAAATGTGATTGGCGGGAATCTTCTATTTTGGAAACTGTAATTGGTAAATATTGTTAGATTAGGTTTGATTCAAAACTGTTTTTCCGATGGTTATTAACACCTTTTACCTCGACCTTTATAGCAAATCTCTAGATTCTGAGATGGGTGAGGGGGGGGGGGGGTTATCTCAGAAACTATTGATTTGCACCAGAAATGAGGGTCTAATTCGGTCATAACACGTGAAAAGCCATTGTAAAAACATAGTTAAGATTTCAATTTCGTCGAGTGGCTACAAGTGAAAAATTACCCTATCTACTTCCCACCACACCACCTACCTACCACCCATCACAACACCATCACCTACCACAACTCCACCACCACTTATCTAACACCCACCATAACACCACCACCTACCACAATACCACCACCTATCTACAACACCACTACCTAACACCCACCACAACACCACCACTTACCTACCACCCACCGCAACACCACCACTTACCTACCACCCACCGCAACACCACCACTTACCTAACACCCACCACAACACCACCACTTACCTACCACCCACCGCAACACCACTTACCTACCACCCACCGCAACACCACCACTTACCTACCACCCACCGCAACACCATCACCCACCGCAACACCACCACCTACCACTCACATATATAATTTATCCGAGTACATATAATATAATCTACGTGTACTGGATTCTACTGCAGTACTCTTCATAGTAGCAGGAGTACGAGCACTTGTGGCAAGAATTATTAACCACTGTCCATTTGATTTCTGTGAGGGTGTGGGCGGTGTTCCCAGCCTCCACCGATTCCCTACATGTGGGCGGTGTGTATTATGGTCCTACAGCACATGGCATTATTTAACACGTAAAATAGTTTCCGGTTTAATAGTACAAACATCTGTACATATACTTAGGATCCAAGCACTACTTATTTTACGAGGTTTTACGCTACAACGAATCTACAACATTATTGGAACACCTGATTCGTGCACGTAAGTTATCGTACACAACTAGCACAAGGGAAGCAAGAACATAATTGCACTGAACTTAAGAGAACTACAAGTAAGTCTATTAAGTGGCCTCAGCGCCTTCAGCTCGTTGCCAAAATCACTTAACACCAAGAACGATCAGTACATGGGATTAATAGCCAAGGTCAACAGTACTCGGCGGTTCCTTCCCTCTAAAATCAATCTTTCAGTAGTTGTTGTCATGCACGGAGGCCACTGCTTATCTTCCATTTTGAAAGTATATAAAAACTTTCAGTGTTCCCTTAATTGTTTTATATTATGTGCTGAAAGTTAACCAAAAATCCCTCCGTAAACCATGGATACAGAGTGACAAGTTTACCGTTACAGGAGGTAAGTTAACTCTGGCCTGGATACCTGTATAAATTTTATAACTTGCCGATGACGTAACAGCGAAGTAAGCTAAGTACACCGGCAGTACATGGGAATACCTGAACAATAATGAGTTTTACTGTGACTTACCTGTCAGCCGTCACTCAGCAGCAGTAGTACACTCAGCAGTTCCTGTGCAACTCTCGGCCACCAGTAGTCAGCAGCAGTAATACACACAAACTAGAGAATATTGACTTGTCAGCAGTAATATATCAGCAGCTGTATGCCATCAATTGTCAGCACCAGCAATAGACACACACTTGGGGAGGCCGGCGTGTATCAGCATCCGTCAGCCAACAGTAGTCAACAACACTAGTAGTAGACAGAGACTGGGACAAACTGCGGGTCAGCTTCAACACCGCCTGTCACAAGTTCACTGTGAAGCTTGGAGACGTGTGAATGAGGCCTCGACTCCTCCATACTGAACCATCAACCCACCACCACCTTAAGTACTTTTAATTAACCAGAGAACTTAATAAAGGTTACTGAGTTAGCTGATTATTTAAAAATCATTAAGAAAATTGGTTCAATGTGTTTCGAATCATTGGTGTTTTTTTTGGGGGGGGGGGGTCCTGGTACTGACGTCATCAGTGAGTTAATAACGAGGTGTTCGGAACGTTCACTTCAGTGTTGTGTTTGTTTACAATTTGTATTTATATAACAAAAGACAAAATGGGGTAAAGGAAATAATATATGCTTGAGACTGGTTTAACTGCCCGTGTAACGTAGTGAGGTAAATATATTAAAACACCTTAACTTTAGTGACACTTTTAAGGATCGTCATTTAAGAAAGTATTTAAATTTTGATTGTATTTACTTTAACTGAGATACAATGTAGAAGAAATTATTGTATTTAACTTAACACACAATTTTACCATATTTTTTGGAGGCCAAAATAACCTTGAAGACATCAAACCTAGCAACCCTGCTTACCACCACCACAACACAACCACTCACCACAACACCACCAATCACCACAACACCACCAGAAGATCACCACCCACCACAACACCACCACTCACCACAACCTCACCACAACAACACCACCATCCACCACAACACCACCACTCACCGCCTACCACCTACCACAACACCACCACTCACCACAACTTCACCACCTACAACCCACCACAACACCCCCGTCCACCACAACACCCGCACTCACCACCTACACCCACACGCAGTTCATAATCAGAGTGTAATACCTGAATGACGTGGAAAATCGTCTCCCCTATCACGCACCTGTTGTCACCTGCCATGAACTGTTTGCCATATATCACTGCCGACACTGTGCTAAGGTGAACGTCTGTCTCAAGGTGAACATTATCACCAGTTGGTGTAAGTAAGGTGATGGTAACTGTCTGTGTGTGTGTGTGTGAGATTATTGATGTTGTTTTAAGTGACAGATCTCCTGGCTGTCTGTCTGTCTCTGTTTCTCTGTCTGTTTTCCCCAATACATGTACAGGTATATAACCCCATTTATACCTGTCCATACATACATACATACATACATACATACATACATATAATGAATGCCCCTCGAAATCGAGGAAGTCTGGCCCTAGGGCCACCTAGACGTGAACTTATTTAAGGTGTAGAAGCTGTCGCCAACACAACAGCCACACCCTATAATCTCCACCTATCTACGAAATTTTTTATTCACACTAAACCATTTTTCTTAGTCAAATAGTAATGGGAGATTAACTGTCACTTAACTACTAATATAATGACACATCTAACACCTGTACGAGAACCTAATGACCAGGTAAGTGCTTCATCATAGTTAAAATACTGGACGTCGGCTGAGTCACTCCAAAGTGTGAATGATAGCACTTTGTCACACTACCTCTGAAAAATATAGCCGGGTTATATTATGCAGTGTGTCATTGTCTATATACAGGTTATAGATTATAGAGTGTGTCGTTGGCTGTATAATCAGGCGAATAGTTATGGTGTTATGATCGTTATTGATATTGTTATAGTGTGTGTGTGTGTGTGTGTGTGTGTGTGTGTGTGTGTGTGTGTGTGTGTGTGTGTGTGTGTTTATTTTGGTTATAATTATCTGTCCTTTTTTGTCTTTGTCTATCCGTCTTAAAATAAACTCTATCACGTCATGTTTTTCCCATTATCTTCAACCACCATCACCAACATCCTCAAAATCACACCATCACCACTATTACCACCATCCCTATGATTACTACCATACCCATCATTACCACCATCATCACCACCATCTCCACCATTACCACTCATCATCATTACCACCACTCAGCACCATTACCATCATCACCACCATCTCCATCATTACCACTCATCATCATTACCACCACTCAGCACCATTACCAACATCCCCACCATTGCCATCATCACCACCACCACTGCTACTCGAATCATCACTATATTCATAATTATTACCACTACATAACACCATCATCACTATTACTAACTTCATCAGCCTCTGTTGACACTACCACCATTATTTACTCACACAACCACCATAACCACCAAGTTTACACACACTCACTATCATGCTCACCATCACCACCATAATTAGTCCCCCATACAAACACATCATCATCATCATCATCCCTACCACCATCACTACTACCACCACCACCACACATACAACCATCACTCATACACCACTCACACACCACCACTACCACCACGCCACACACCATCACCACCAGTCACACACCAACACCACCTCCCCTCTCATTTCTCAAAAGCCACTGTAGTTGACACCTTACTAAACACAGTCTATTTTCCCTCTCCCTCTCCCTCTCACACACCCTCTCCCTCTCACACTCCCTGAGATTTCTGGTCGTAGCTGGAGACTAGAGTACGCTGGTAGTGAAATCGCGTGTTCCTGTACTATGGCGCACCAGACCCTGAAATATTAGAGACTTCGCAGGTGTGTGGCTCCTCAGGGTTCATGTTCACAGGTTCCTGGGTGCATTTGTTAACAAGGGCTCGGGCTCACCTATTGTATTTGTCTTCCGGAGTTAGTGTTGATATTCTCTCTCTCTCTCTCTCTCTCTCTCTCTCTCTCTCTCTCTCTCTCTCGCTCTCTCTCTCTCTCACTACAGTACATGTCGTGGACCTGCTAAAAAAGATAAAATGATCACCTGGTGTTGACATGTTAAGGATGAACGTACTTTGCATACTTTGTGGGAAACAATATGAGACCATGGACGATAAATTTTGGTATATGAGAGCTGTCACGAGTCACACGTAAAATTTCGGAGCATATCGACCCCCGCCTGCACAGATAGTTGTTTTAACTACTGTATTACAAGGAAACTCTCTTTAGAACGTATGAGAGTCTATTTTACAACGCACTAGACGTTCATAGAGCAAAATGAACGCCAGATTTTAGTACTTAATTGTGTTGTTTTGTAACTAGAAGAAAGTTGTGGTTTTAAATGATCCCATAAGAGGCTCTTTTTTTCTTGTTGTTGTTCATGACCCAAAGTGTAAATTTAGAGCACTTTTTTTGTATCAGAACGCAGCAACTGTTCTAAAAGGTAAATGAAGAGCGAATAAACAAGCAAAATATCAATAAACATGCGGAAAAAATCAAGAAAATTATCCTATCTCCACTTTAAAATGTCTTATGATCTTTGATATTTATATAAACTATGGAGATTTATTTTAAGAACTCAAAATAGAATTTCTGGGAACTCAGGGAATTTTTTTAGAACGAAAGTCAATAGAAACAGACCAATAGATGAAACCAAACACCAAAAAAATAAATGGCAAGAAACAGAAAAAAAATAAAGATAAAAAAATGACATAATTCCCATAAACGATCCATAAATGAATCTGTGAAAGAGGAGAATTTTTTAATAACGAATAGTAAAATAAACAATAAATGAATAAAAACAAAAACCAATGATACTGAAGAGCAAAAGATAATGAGGATAATAACCTGACATCATCTTGGCCACTAATGACTAACGACCATCACCTGTACTGTATCACAAAGAATGACCTCGTCCTGCCTAGTTGCTTACAGGTATCAAACACTCAATACTGTCAGATGGTCCTCTCCTACCTGGCTGTGACGATCTTTCTTTTGTTTTTTTTGATCGTCCCCTCACCTTCAGCCCATCACGAGGGAGGAAGAGCCCATCACGACACTTGGGTCACCATCAACACCTCACCTTCAGCCCATCACGAGGGAGGAAGAGCCCATCACGACACTTGGGTCACCATCAACACCTCACCTTCAGCCCATCACGACGAGTAGGTCATGCAGTGTTGTGGTGTTTATCTTTCAGTTGCTACTCTTGTGTGTGTGTGTGTGTGTGTGTGTGTGTGTGTGTGTGTGTGTGTGTGTGTGTGTGTGTGTGTGTGTGTGAGCCTCTTCCATATACTTCCACCATCGCCATCCTCGCCCTAGATGATGTGTGTCATTGTAGGAAGGTTCAGCACATCAACAACCACGCACGACCAACAGGTAGAGTGAACGTTTCTGGATGACGTAGTTAACCAGGGAGTGGTGAGGTTTGTGACGATATTTATTATATGATTAATATGTACCTCTCTCTCTCTCTCTCTCTCTCTCTCTCTCTCTCTCTCTCCCTTCCTGTTTATCCCTGATTTGTTCTCAATAATTTCGCCTCTCTCTCTTTTTCAGATTTTCTTTACAGCCTCGAGTCATTGTGCATTGAAAGACCGTCAGGAAAAGTGGCAGGAAAAGTGGCAGGAAAATTGATTCTCACGTCCACGGCTGACCGTCAGCTTATGATATCTAGCGTCTAACTGTCTCTCGTGAACATCTGTCTTAAGTGAAAATCTGTCTTAGGTGAACATCTGTCTATAGTGAACATCTGTTTATAATGAATTGTCTATAATATGTTATGTGAGCATCTATATTTGGTGAAAATTTGTCTATAGCAAAAATGTAATTGTTTTATCATATTACAGGTATATCATAATTATCAGGTTATATTACCGTACATACAGACACACACTGACTTACACCTATACATGTTCTTCACCTAATGACAGGGGAAGCAACAAGGTGAGCGCGCGCGCGTGTGTGTGTGTGTGTGTGTGTGTGTGTGTGTGTGTGTGTGTGTGTGTATGACGGAGGGGTGAGCCACTTTCTCTCTCCCTCCCCTCCCTCTCTCTTTCTCTCACCTGATCATCATATTTCTTCCTACTTGTTGAATAATAATAAATCATTGGTCAATCACGAGGGGCCTCCCACACACCTCCGCTGAGCCAGGTGTCGGGGCAGGAAAAAACGTCTTTGTCCACCTGATGTGAGCGACAAAAGGCAGTTTTTAGGGTGGAGTGTGACCACAGTGGCCCGACTCCAGCCATTTCAATATTCTCGCTATTTTACAGTATACGGTTGATAATGGCGCGGCGTCTACGTCATCACAAGGTCTGATGAGCTGCGGCTATTTTTAAATTCCTCAAAGGAAATGTTTTCAAGTCAAACATAGTCACTGCCAACCTCCATTAAACTGTAATAAAACATCTCGGATTTTTATTTATTTTTCTTTTCTTTCCAAGAGTTTAAAAACATATTTTTGGTGGTCAGTGATGTCATCAATCTTGAATAAATTTCTAGATAACTTAAGACGGTGATTATAGACAGAGTTCTATTAGACAGACAAAGCTGAACATACGCGGCTGTGAGCGGTCTTACTGGCGCCTACAGCAGACCCTCTGAGGTAGAGAGACGTGATGGATCCTGCTCCTTCGTCCCTGTAGCCGATAAAAGAACAAAGTCTCCGGGAGGGAATTCTGGGAGAAGTATTCCTGTTTTGTAACCCTGATTTAAGTCCGTTCCAGTCTTAAGATCCTTGACCGCGTCTTGTGGAACTGAAAGGTTCACGTCATGAAGAGACTACACCATCTTGGCCTATAAAGACGAAAATCCCACAACAAAACAGACAACTCTTGACACATAAGCCTACCCCAGATGATATTCCCCTTGTAACCCAACCCATTTAAAGCTCGCTGAGGAGGTGAGGACGCCTGTGCTAATCGCTATCATGGCATTAAAGGAGACAATTACCTGTTCTCATTACAAAACAGAATCGGCGTGGCTGTTCCCTGAAAGGATGGCCATTTTCTCGGAAGCGCTTCACTGGAGGCGAGCGTCGGTCACAGCCAGGGGTCAAGTCCTCGGTGGCGGGAGAAACACAGTCCTTTTTACTACTTTTGTCATCGGCTACATTTTTGCCTTCCTTTTTTGTTCCTAGTATGTGGGAAGGAAGAAGGAAGAATGAAGAGGAGAGAAGCAGGAGGAGGAGGAGGAGGACAAGAAGAGAAAGGGGAGGAAGAAATAAAAAAGGAGGAGGAAAAAGAAGAGAAGGACAGGCGGAGAAGAAGGAAGAAAAGGAGATGCAGAGGAGTTAGAGGAGGAGAAAGAGAGGAGGGAGATTAAAAAGAGAGAAGGAGAAAAGGAGACGAAAGAGTAGGACAAGGAGGGGAGTAAGGAGAGAAGGAGAGGAGGAGAAGGAAGAGAAGAAATAAGAAGGGGCGAGGAAAAGGAGAAGAAACGGAGAAGGAAGGAAGGGGAAGAGGAGGAGAGGAGGGAGTCTTGGAAAAGAGCGAACTTTTGCCAACCGGAAGACTTGCCCTTCATGTTGGAGAAAAAGAGAGAGAGAGAGAGAGAGAGAGAGAGAGAGAGAGAGAGAGAGAGAGATTAAATATCTTATTACAAAACGTATATCCATTTTTTTTTCTCTCTAGATGGATTACGAGAAAGTATTTAATCAACAATGTCTCTCCGTCTCCTCTTGTCACTTCAGGAACATGCTGTATATACATTTAACTCTCTTATCTATGTAACTTAAATTTTTTACATTAGAAAACAACAAATTAACTCTCAGTGTGTGTGTGTGTGTGTGTGTGTGTGTGTGTGTGAAGAAATAAGCACACCACCGATATTTTCTTAAACAGAGAAACTTTACCTGTGTTGTATAGTCCAAGAGATCACCTAAAGGTTTAGCCTCCCAAGTTCATTTCAATTGGTGATTCGTATTACTGAACTACTCAACTACAGTATCACAGTTGTTACCGTATTATTGTTCGTTATACTTTTTTGAGAAACTTGTAAGATATTTCAATATTTTATCTTAATCAAAACCTTTATGTTTTACAGCACATTTTACCACCAATTGAGTTGTGCCTCAGTTCTGACAGTGTTACCCGTGTTCACTTAATACTTTATCTTTGTAAGTTTTCTTTTAACTTTACATCGCTTTTATTATCAAGTTTCTATTGTCTCACTCTCTTTCTTGTTTCATTAATTTGGTCTTTTTTTCCGTTATGCTGTTTTATGTTGTATTCTCAATTACATAGAAATAACTTTTTATTTTTATTTATTTTGTTTATTTGTAATGTTGGTAATGACATAGATAATAATTTAAACCAATTGTCTTTTAACATTAAGGAATATTTAAATGCGTACAGCCAACATAAACATTCTCCTACGTAATGTGTTGGTTCATCATGGAGCATGTTGAGGTGATGTTCTGACACACACACACAAACACACACACACACACATAAGACTACTACTACTTTGCTGTCACTCGGAGTCGAGTATGACGATCATCCAGCTATGGCACAATGATATGAGTTATTAGGGATGTCACCTAGGGTGGTGAGTTCTGAGGTGACTAAAGAGGCCGATTCAGGACCCGCAGGGTCATCCACATCCGCTGCACATGTGGAGGGCTGCATCTAGTGCGGGAAGGGCGGTGGCAGCGTCTTTCCGGCGTTGGCGCTTGTCTGTCTCGGTTTGCAGTCGGGCTAACTCGAAAGTATTGACACTTTCTCGTGTGGTGCTCCTCCAAGCGTTACGATGTGGAGTAATCGACTCCCAGGTACATGAGGCAGTCGATTTGGCACATTTTCAGGTTTGTCTTAAGACTATCCTCATACCTTTTCAATTGTCCGCCGGTGTTAAATTTACTATTCGTTAAGTGAATGTAAAGTAGCTGCTCTGGCAGTCAGTCTACTGTCGTCCATGCGGGTAACATGGCCAGTCCAGCGTAGATATTCAAGGAAAATGGCAGCCTCGATGCTCCTACAGTTGGTGTCCGCAAGAATACTGGGATTTTTTTCTCTTGTCTTCTCAGTGAACTCGGAGGATGGAACGTAGACTACGTTGGTGAAAGTTTTCAAGTGCCTTGAGGTGCCTCCTGTCTGTGACCCATGTCTCGCTGCCATACAGCAAGGTTGGGAGGACCACTATTCGATATACATGTAGCTTTGGAGATAATTTCAGCTCCCTACAGCTGAAGACACGGCTTCGGAGTCCGCCAAAGGCTTGAGATGCACATCTCATCCTAAGCCACTGATGACGGGACACCAGGAGGAGGGGTCACCACCTCGAGTAGATGGCATCAAGAAGACCATCTGAATGTTCTCCTTACACTACGTTCATAAGACTGTGTGCGTGTGTGTGTGCGTGTGTGTGTGTGTGTGTGCGTGTGTGTGTGTGTGTGTGTGTGTGTGTGCGTAGTCCTTACTCAAGCGCAACAGTGAAGGGTGAATGTACACGCGAGAAAATCCCTCCCAAAAAGGATTTATATTCCTCCCTCCCGTTGAATATTTAATAGATATAAAATATTTCCCCCGATAAATATTCAATAGATCGTGAATATTTCAATAAAGGGATTCAGTGGGTATTCAATATTCACCAAGATATGAATTAATAAATATTGAGTATTTCTCACAATAAATATCTAGAGAATATTGAATACTTACCCAAGATTAGAATGAAGTACAATTTCAATAATCCATCTATAAAGACTTAATAGAAATAAAATAAAAAGGGTAATTAGAATTTAGTGAAGATATGAAATACTCCTCAGAAGTATTTATTGAAGAAAATAATACTCGGTGAATATTTTGTGGGAATTTAATATTTCCCTTATGAGGATTTAGTAAGGAATGGAATGATGAATGTAAGGAAGAGAATGAAGAAGAAGAAGAAGAAGAAGAAGAAGAAGAAAAATGACAGTACGTGGAGAAAGAAAGAAGAGGAACAAAAAGAAGAACGAGAATAATAACAAAACTAACAAAATTAAGAGAATAGGAGGATGAGGAAGAAAAAGAAGAAGAAGAAGAAGGAGGAGGAGGAGGAGGAGGAGGAGGAGGAGGAGGAGGAGGAGGAGGAGGTGTGGTGGGAAGACAATACCCTAGACCGTGCTGAACAAATCTCTGTTATCAGACCACACACCACAACCCAGGTGTCAAGTGGCCGCCACCCCTCCCCGCCCCCTACCCCTCTCCTCCCCACGCCTAAAACAACCTCAGCCCCACTCATAACAACACTAGCCCTCTTTCCCCACGCCTATAAGAACCCTAGCCCACTCCTCCCCACCCTATAATAATCCCACCCCTCTCCTCCCTACGCCTATAACAACCCCATCTCACTCTTTCCCACGCCTATAACAACCCCTCACTCCTCCCCACTCTTATAACAATCCCATCCCACTCCTCCCCACACCTAAAACAACCCCTCTCTCCTCCCCACTCTCATAACAACCCCACCCCACTCCTCCCCACACCTATAACAACCACTCTCTCCTCCCCACTCTCATAACAGCAAACACAACTCGATACCTCTCATTAATCTAAAACAGTGTTGCTGTGAAAGAAACGTGAGTGTTACATGAATTTAAAGTCCCTGTAATGGGAAAAAGAAACACACGAATTCATGATCAGGTTTAGTCCGTAGAGTGGCTGTGAAACCCGATAATATAACCCTTAAAAAAATATATAGTCGATTTCCTGTCTTAAAATATGTATCTTATGGTGTACGAGATTAGTGTCTCAAGTACGAAAACCAGATTATTATCGTACATGTAAACATAAACTTTGTCTCTTCATTTATATATATTTTTTTTTTTTTTTTTTTTTTTTTTTAGGCCTCAAAATAAATATAAGTGTTTATTCCCGGGATGAAATATATGTTAATTTTAGGCGTTATTTGTTGTTAAAAAGCGTAAAATAATACTCCTAAATTGACGTTCATATTATAAAGGTCTCCCATGGACACTAGGCTACCGCTTCTGAACCCTCATAAACACACACACACACACACACACATACACACACACACACACACACACACACAACATTAAGACTGTAATTTGACACCTTTGAAGCCCAAAAAAGACAGAGAAAGTTACAAAGACATACAGATATACAGAAAGATACAGTGAGTTACAGAGAGACGGGAAGAGAAAGAGACAGATATAAAGAGTACAGATAGAGACAGTGAGACAGAAAGATAAAGAGATAAATACAGAGACATACAGATATAAGGATAGAGACGGGGAGTTACAGAGAGATACAGCGAGGGACAGTGAGACAGAAAGATATAGAGAGACAGAGTGACACAGAGAGATAAAAAAGACAGAAAGACAAAGAGAGAGAGACAGACAGAGATTCCTAGACAGCTCACATGAAGGTGGTGAGAGACGCAGGGTTTAGGGAGGCGGACAGGTAAGATTAATTAAGGTGGTCTTGGCTGGAGTCCTTTGCATCAGGTGTCATCCCAGACTCTCAAGGTGTGTGTATATATAATTAGTAGAGAATACCTGACGGGTCGAGTGTCTGGTGATAGTGATATATTAATTTGTCTCTTTCTATGTAAGAGAAAATTATAAAGAAATTGTTGTACTTTTTTATATATAAATGAGGAACATATTCGCTACATAGTTGAAATAATATATTGATATAGTAAATTACATATATACAGATTTATAAGGATTTACACACACACACACACACACACACACACACACACACACACACACACACACACACACGCACGATCAAGACATATTTACCTTCACCTTGTAATTATAAACAAAAGTGAGCAGTCATCTCATTTTCCATCTGAAGTACACTCTGGCTGTATCGCCAAGACAAACTAAGAGTCACCTTTGGTCATTAACCTACGGGAAGGTGAGATGATACCTGCAATACCTCACTCCCCCACTAACTTGCAATCAATCCTTCTTGAGCTAATTTGTGCAAGACCTAATTTAACCTAACCTAACCTAACCTACGTATAGATGAGATGATTATACCTGTAATCTCCCCTCCCTTACCCCACACCTTGAAATCAACTCCTCGTAAGCTGATTAGGGCAAGACGTTCAGTGTCAAGGATCACCTGATTGTGGACACGCCTGGTAGGAACTCAGCTACTGTTACTCTGACTGGCTTGTACCAATCAGATGAAGGTTAGAGTGTGGGGACTTGATATTCAGGTATGGACAGGGTGGGGGAGGGGAGGGGAGGGGAAAAATGAACAGATGTGGAATGTTGGTGGAAGAACAAGGAACAAAAAGGAAAGAAGAGGAGGAAAAAGGAAAGGAAAGGGAAGGAAAACAAAGAGAGGTGGAGAGGTTTTGGAAGAGGGGGAGAAGAACAGGAAGGGAAGAAGGAAGAGGAGAAAGAGGAGTTAGAAGAGATGCTGTAAAAGGTTGTCTTTGGGTGTTAAGAAGGCGACGAGAGTTAAGGGGTTAGGATCATTACTTGAAGCTTATTAAAATCTTCCTCCTCCTCCTCCTTCTTCTTCTTCTCCTCCTTCTTCTTCTCTTCCTCCTCCTTCTCTTTCTCCTTCTCCTCCTTCTCCTTTTTTCTTCTCCTCTTCCTCTTTCTCCCTTTTCTCCTCCTCCTGCTCCACCTCTTCTACTTCTTTTCTCTTTCTCCAACTCCTCCTTCTCTACTTCTCCCTTCCCCTCTTCTTCCTCCACTTCATAAGTCACTCTAAACTACACATATCATGAAATTGGAAGCAGGTTTTATGAATCAAGCTGAACCACCCCGAAGCAGTTACGTGACTCACTTTGAAATACACGTATTAAACAGAAGCTTCGAATCAGCTACGTGACTCACTTTGAATTACACCTGGGATGGGTTTACGAGTCAACATAAATTTTAGTTGCGTCATGAATCTGAGGAGATTTATTGATCGTTCTAACATAACATTCTCCGTGTGAACGAGGAAGGAAACAATTTTTCAGGAACTCTGTTGCTGACGTTATGATAAGTGGGAACAATGTTTCATGTACGATTTTTTATATTTATTGAGTAAACATTAAAAAATTGCCAACTTAACTTTGCCCAACCTCACCTTACCTAACCTAACCTACCCTAACCTAACCTAACCTACCACCCTAACCTAACCTAACCTAACCTAACCTAACCCAACCTAACCTACCCTAACCTAACCTACCCTAACCTAACCTAACTATAACTCAAGAATAGGTAAACCTTCGGAGCTTAAACTTAGTCAATGTATGTATTTGGTTAATCCTCGACCTGGTGTGTCTTGAGGGTGAAAAGATGACAGGTCAAGATGACAACCTTGTAGGAGACATTCAACATCTTTCTGGGATTATTCAACATTTGATTAATAAATAAAAAATAAATGAATAAATTATCACGTGTCAAAACATATTCTAAGACTTCAAAATATCATCATCATCATCATCATCATCAATCATCATCAGCTCTAAACATATTTCAAAACTAAACACAATCTAGACACCCTTAACATTCCTGCCAAGACATCCAATGATAAAGACTTCAATATCCTTACAAACAAAAACATCGTCACACTGCCCAAACATCGCCCTTAATACCCCTCGTCACCCTCCACCACTCACCTGTAGTTACCAACACTTACGGTGGAGCCTCGCGTGTTGGCCAGACGAACAGGTGAACCCAGGCTTAATGAAATCTTGGGTGGGCAAGATTACCTGTCCGGACAACCCCCTCCACCCACCGCCTTCTCCCCCATTAACCCCCGCCCCCCTTCTTATTGCTAGTGCTGTTATTCTCTCCTTCAACTGAGAGAGAGAGAGAGAGAGAGAGAGAGAGGGAGTGTGTCTGTGGGGGGGGGGGGGGGGTTGACGAATAGAGAAAGAAAGAAAAAATAAAGAAAGAATGGAAGAAAAAAAGAAAGAAAGAAAGAAAGAAATAGTAAGTGACATAATGGAAAACAGAGAGAGAGAGAGAGAGAGAGAGAGAGAGAGAGAGAGAGAGAGAGAGAGACGCAGATCATATCCTAGAGAGGGTAATTTTCCCACTCAAGGATGTCGAAGGAGGTATAATTTCCTTTAAGCTCTTCAACTCAAGCCATAATAGGATTCCATCTCGTCGTTCCTCCCGAGTAGTAATTCACACGCTCTTGTGAATCTTTTTCTGCACGGAGAGATTTTTCCTGCATTTTCTTTATTTTTTTATTCATTTTTTTTTATCGAGGGATGACTGAAGTAAAAGAAATTAACTTCGTGCATTCGTCGTAAGGTTCTCGTATTGCTAGAAGCGACAAGTGAGGGAGGAAAATATTTTACTTTTATTTTGGTGAATTTTCCCATTTTTCGTTTTTTTTTTTTCGTCTTTGGGGAGTAAATGAAATAAATAAAAAGAGAAGATATGACTGCATTTATCATAAGAATCTAGTGAGGTGACAAGTGGGAGAGAAATATTTCATTTTTTTTTGTAACTTTTTTTTCATTTGATTTGAAATTGGAAATAAGAAGCAGTTATTTTGGGTTTTTGATCTTTCAAATGTTTTTATTTTCTTATTACCTGGGGAATCATCTTAAAAATATCCTCGTTCATACGTTATAAGACTCAAGGAAGTTCTTAGAGTGACACTTAATTTGATTTTGGAAATAGAATGAATTTGGGTTCCTTTACTCGTTTTCCTTTTGAGGCTTGATTAAAGCATATTAATAATGTCTGACATCAGGTTAGGTTAGGTTAGGTTAGATGATGCATTGGAAGATTTTTCTTGTGGTTATATATGGTTTATATAAAGAAGAAGAAGAAGAAGAAGAAGAAATAAGCTTCATGTGACCAAGATGATCATACACATGCACTTATAATGACAGCTTGCAATAGACCTCATCATACAAGAGGTAGCTTAACACTAAAGTCAAAAATTACTAGGTTAGAAAAATCACATTGTCTTAAAGAGTGTGCAATATAATCTCACTTCTTTCAACCATGCAACTGATTCTTAGAAAATATTATCAATTGCAATACTTAAAAGAGAAATGCGATTGCCTTTACAGCTTAAAATTGATCTTCTCTCATAAAATTATATTAAATAATAGCTGGAAAATCAGATTACATAACAGGCTTAAAATTTATGTCATATATTTTTTTTTTAATAAGCGATATAATGGGTATATAGAATATTATATATCTTGCATGGTTAAAAAAATCCGATTGCAGAGTATGATTGTAATATATTGCCACTCCATTTAACACTTCTGTTTATATCGTGTGGAAATTTATATAATATTGCAATCATAAACATTTTTCAATCTTTAATGGAACGAGATAACGAGATTTTCAGACAAGTAAGGGAAGGGGAGGGACTGTAGCCTTGTCATTGGTGGGAGGAGATGAGAGATTAGGATGATTGTATGATGATGATTATGATGATATTGAGTGTTGATAATTATTGTGTTCTTCAATCTTTTTTTTTTTATGACAATCTGGTATATAGTATTTCTCTCTCTCTCTCTCTCTCTCTCTCTCTCTCTCTCTCTCTCTCTCTCTCTCTCTCTCTTGATTTCTTCACTTTTATACGATAATTCTTGTTATTATTCTTTTATATTGTCATTTCCATATTCTTTGTTATTCTTAAAACAAAAAATTTCACACAACCACACACACACACACACACACACACACACACACACACACACACACACACAGAGCAAACTCGTCTTCACGGAATCAACAAATAACGGAAGCATAATTTCTTTTAAGAGACCATTACCTCACGGACCGGCAACATTACGGCCTGGAGAACCGTCAAGCCCTCGCATAAAGCGTTTATATCCCAATTTGCTGCCACCACGTAAACCAAACGGCCCTCCCCTGAAACACTAAGGCAGGAAGGAAAGATACATACACACACACACACACACACACACACACACACACACACACACACAGGAGGACCCGTTATACTACCTGAGTCTTTCCTGTTAACTATAAACCTTGGCTGGGGATGGTTCATACTCTGTTTCAATCTCTATCTTTCTTCCTTCCTTTCTGATTCTATTCTCTTGTCTTTCCTCTTTTCCTTTCTATTATCATCTTTCATTCTATTTTTGTCTGTGTCTCTTTCTGTCTGCCTGTCTATCCTTTTCTTTCCCACCTTTTCTTTTTTATTCTGTTCTCTTTCCTTTCCTTTCCAATTTCATCTTTTATTCTATCTCTCTGTCTCTCTCTGTCTTCTAATTTCTGTCTGTCTATCTTTTTCTTTCTCTATTTCTTTCTTTAGTTAAATTTCAAGTTAATCCAATTTTTTTCCCTCTTCCTTTTATTCTCTCCTTCCTCCTTTTTTTCTTCCTACAATCCTACTCTTCTTCCTATCCCTGTTCCTCTATCTTCTTCCTCATTCATTATTTTCCTCCTTCTAGATTCATTTCCTTTATTTATTCCCCTTTTTCTTCTTTTTCTTCTTCCGTTTGCGCCTCTTCCTTCTACTCCGTCACCCCCATTCCAGCAGCACTTCTCTAACACACACACACACACACACACACACACACACACACACACACTCAACTCTCCTTCCGTATGATCTTATGAACCTCCACCGTATGCAAATCAGCCCCCGAATGACACACTTGCAGGGGCATTAAAACACAGTGATAATATACCACCTTTCTTCCTTTTCCTCCTCCTCCTCTACCTCTTCTTCTCCTCTTTCTCTCCTCTTTCCTCTGTCTTCTTATCTTTCCCTCCTAAACCTCCTTCTCCTCCTCTTCTTTCTTCCCCACCCATCCTATTCCTCCTGTCTCCTCCTCTTCCTTCCTCTTCCTCTTCGTTTTAACCTCCTTCTCTTCTTCAATTCTCTTCATCCTTCTCTTCCTCCTACTCCTTTTCCCCCTACTCCTCCCACTCCCCACCCTTCCCTCCTCCTTACTCCTCCCACTCCCCACCCTCTCCCCTCTCTCCTCCTTACTCCTCCCACTCCCCACCCTCTCCCCTCTCTCCTCCTTACTCCTCCCACTCCCCCACCCTCTCACCTCTCTCCTCTCCAAAACACAAACAAATAAACAACAAAGATGGCGACACTGAGGTAAATATCACCACGTCAAGTGTAAGATAATCACAGAGTATTTGTGTTTATGAGGGGCGTTACTTTCACCAGACGATGCTTAGCGAGCGTTAATAACACCGTGTTGTGTGAGGGTGCTTATGTTGCTTGCGTCTTCTGTCTCCCTCCACACACACACACACACACACACAAACACACACACACCTTTTTATACTGATGACTCTTCCTCCTGCAGGGGACAGTGAGGAAACCGTGGCTGCAGAAGGTAAGTGTTTGATGCCTTTGTGTCATGATGTGTGTGTGTGTGTGTGTGTGTGTGTGTGTGTGTGTGTGTGTGTGTGTGTGTGTGTGTTGACGTTTCACATTGTATTTCATGTTAAGAAGATGTTGTTGTTGTTTTAGGATTATTATGACTTGGATATCTTGCTCACCCGTATACTGTTGTCTCTGTGAATCGACTTGATAATGTCTCTTGGTGTCTCTTAATATCTCTTAATGTCTCTTAATGTCTCTTGGTGTCTCTTAATATCTCTTAATGTCTCTTGGTGTCTTTTAATATCTCTTAATGTCCCTTGGAGTCTCTTAATATCTTTTAATGTCTCTTGGTGTCTCTTAATATCTCCTAATCTCTCTTGGTGTCTCTTAATATCTCTTAATGTCTCTTGGTGTCTCTTAATATCTCTTAATGTCTCTTGGTGTCTCTTAATATCTCTTAATGTCTCTTGGTGTCACTTAATATCTCTTAATCTCTCTTGGTGTCACTTAATATCTCTTAATGTCTCTCAATGTCTCTTAATATCTCTTAATGTCTCTTGGTGTCTCTTAATATCTCTCAATGTCTTTTAATATCTCTTAATGTCTCTTGGTGTCTCTTAATATCTCTTGGTGTCTCTTAATGTCTCTTAATGTCTCTTAATATCTCTTAATATCTCTTAATGTCTCTTGGTGTCTCTTAATATCTCTCAATGTCTCTTAATATCTCTTAATGTCTCTCGGTGTCTCTTAATATCTCTTAATGTCTCTTAATATCTATTAATGTCTCTCGGTGTCTCTTAATATCTCTTAATATCTCTTAATATCTCTTAATGTCTCTTGGTGTCTCTTAATATCTCTTAATGTCTCTTGGTGTCTCTTAATATCTCTCAATGTCTCTTAATATCTCTTAATGTCTCTTGGTGTCTCTTAATATCTCTTAATGTCTCTTAATATCTCTTAATGTCTCTTGGTGTCTCTTAATATCTCTTGATGTCTCTTAATGTCTCTTAATGTCTCCTAATGTCTCTTGGTGTCTCTTAATATCTCTCAATGTCTCTTAATATCTCTTAATGTCTCTTGGTGTCTCTTAATGTCTCTTAATATCTCTCAATGTCTCTTAATATCTCTTAATGTCTCTTGGTGTCTCTTAATATCTCTTAATGTCTCTTGGTGTCTCTTAATATCTCTTAATGTCTCTTAATATCTCTTAATGTCTCTTGGTGTCTCTTAATATCTCTTGGTGTCTCTTAATATCTCTTAATATCTCTTAATGTCTCTTAATATCTCTCAATGTCTCTTAATGTCTCTTAATATCTCTCAATGTCTCTTAATATCTCTTAATGTCTCTTGGTGTCTCTTAATATCTCTTAATGTCTCTTGGTGTCTCTTAATATCTCTTAATGTCTCTTAATATCTCTTAATGTCTCTTGGTGTCTCTTAATATCTCTCAATGTCTCTTAATGTCTCTTAATATCTCTCAATGTCTCTTAATATCTCTTAATGTCTCTTGGTGTCTCTTAATATCTCTCAATGTCTCTTAATGTCTCTTAATGTCTCTTAATATCTCTTAATGTCTCTTGGTGTCTTTTAATATCTCTTAATGTCCCTTGGAGTCTTTTAATATCTTTTAATGTCTCTTGGTGTCTCTTAATATCTCCTAATCTCTCTTGGTGTCTCTTAATATCTCTTAATGTCTCTTAATATCTCTCAATGTCTCTTAATGTCTCTTAATGTCTCTTAATATCTCTCAATGTCTCTTCATATCTCTTAATGTCTCTTGATGTCTCTTAATGTCTCTTGGTGTCTCTTAATATCTCTCAATGTCTCTTAATATCTCTTAATGTCTCTCTAAGTCGTGTGATAGAGTTACTGTTAGCAGGGCCCAGATGTGTGTATTATGATCGTATTAAAGTGTGTCCTTTGTTATGATAAAATACTTAGTGAAATTAGCATACACACTTATATAATCTTCCACCTCTTCCCCCTACAGTCCTTCCCCTTCCCCCCTTCCCTCCTCCTCCTCCTCCTCCCTCCTCCTCCTCACCACCTTCCTCTTTCCACCTTCCCCCTCCTCCTTATATACCTCCCCACTTCACATTTTCTATAATTTCCTGCCAGTTTGTTCACTTTGTAATGTTTACGTCACACCACCAACTGCGTGACGTCACACCACCAGCTGGGTGATGGGGCTTCACTACAGTTTATATTAAGTAAATCGTCCTTTTCCGCTCTACTAAAGTGTGAATCATTGCACTCACTGAACTCCTTCTACTTTATATTATATGAGTTTAGTAATTTTAGCTGGAAGGGAGAGAAGGGGTGTATGGACGGCTCAACCTCCTCAATCCCCTTTCCCTCTCCCTCCCTCCTCCCTCCCCATACAGTAGGCCCTCTCTCGTTCGACACTGCCAGGCGTATGGTTTTTATTTCTTACTTAACTGGTGATTTCTTGAGTTAATCACCACTTGAAGGAAAGGTGTTAATACATAATATAAAGATGTGTTAACAGGTGGTGATGACAGGTGTTTCAAAGGTGTGTTAACGGGTGGTGATGACAGGTGTTTCAAAGGTGTGTTAACGGGTGGTGATGACAGGTGTTGACAGGTGTGTTAACGAATGGTGATGACAGGTGTTTCAAGATGTGTTAACGGGTGGTGATGACAGGTGTTTCAAGGTGTGTTAACAGGTGGTGATGACAGGTGTTTCAAAGGTGTGTGAGCGGGTGGTGATGACAAGTGTTGACAGGTGTGTTAACAGGTGGTGATGACAGGTGTTTCAAGGTGTGTTAACAGGTGGTGATGACAGGTGTTTCAAGGTGTGTTGACAGGTGATATTAACTGGTGTATAACAGGTGGTGGTGACAGGTGTCTCAAGGCATGTTAACAGGTGGCAGTAACAGTTGTTTCAAGGCGTGTTAACAGGTGGTGATGACAGGTGTTTCAAGGTGTGTTAACAGGTGGTGATGACAGGTGTTTCAAGGTGTGTTAACAGGTGGTGATGACAGGTGTTTCAAGGTGTGTTAACAGGTGGTGATGACAGGTGTTTCAAGGTGTGTTGACAGGTGATATTAACTGGTATATAACAGGTGGTGGTAACAGGTGTTTCAAGGCGTGTTAACAGGTGGTGATGACAGGTGTTTCAAGGTGTGTTAACAGGTGGTGATGACAGGTGTTTTAAGGTGTGTTGAAAGGTGATATTAACTGGTATATAACAGGTGGTGGTAATAGGTGTTCAAGGCGTGTTAACAGGTGGTAGTAACAGGTTATATAACAGGTGGTGGTGACAAGTGTCTCAAGGCATCTTAACAGGTGATAGTAACAGGTGTTTCAAGGCGTGTTAACAGGTGGTGATGACAGGTGTTTCAAGGTGTGTTAACAGGTGGTGATGACAGGTGTTTTAAGGTGTGTTGAAAGGTGATATTAACTGGTATATAACAGGTGGTGGTAATAGGTGTTCAAGGCGTGTTAACAGGTGGTAGTAACAGGTTATATAACAGGTGGTGGTGACAAGTGTCTCAAGGCATCTTAACAGGTGACAGTAACAGGTGTTTCAAGGCGTGTTAACAGGTGGTAGTAACAGGTGTATAACAGGTAATGGTAACAGGCGTCTCAAGGTATACTAAAGCTCGGTGTTATTACCTGTGGGAACCTTCTAAGGAGAGTCAATGTGAAGAACTATTATGACAAAATTTCTCTTCCGCAATCCAAAAACATTACAAAGATATAGTTTAGTCATTCGTCCAATAGAAACCTTGGAATATGTTGGAGTCATTGAGATTTATTCTGGGAGGAGTGCTGAGGGAGGGGGAGGGAGGGAGGGTGGGGGTGAAAGAGGGGGAGAGGGTGAGGTAGAATACTTATTTTGTAAAACTGTAACTAAAATTAATGTTGTTGTTTTTGTTTTGTTTTTCGATTTGTGTTTGTTCTGAGGAATGAAGAGTGAAGGTTAGTCATCCTTGAAGGAATTACAAAAACATACAAAAAACTTGGGGTTTAGTTTTTCTAAGGAAATTAAGAACTTTCGAATAAACAAACATTGTGTGGAAATCAGAAAATAAAAGGAGATTGGAAAAACAAACAAAAACAAAAAAACAATCAGGCGAGAAGAACGAAATTGGATTTCTTTCTTTCAAACAAATTTTGAAATAATGAAAGGAAAATATTTGGGGTTACGTTCAGTTTGCTGATTGAAATAAACTTGGTGTTTGTTAAATGAGGATAAGTATCAATCATTATTTCTTTTAAATTGTGAAGAATAATTTAGATTAATTCCTTCAATAAAATTTTGGAAATAAATAATATAAAAAATATACTGGAGCTATTTGGAAACCTTGAAAAAAAATCCATTAAAATCAGAATAAACTATGATCGTAAATGTTTTTCTTCTCACATAACACAAACAACAGAAAACGAAAAAAAACAGTAACTTAACATAACCTAGCCTAACCAAACCTCACCAAACCTAACATAATGAATATATCAGGTGCCACTAAGAGAGCTCAGGCTTTCACTTGGTTCAGGCATGTCAATATTGTTATTATTGTCCACTCTGTATCTGTATTTTTCTGACCAAATAACTGTTTCAATATCAATAACCTAACCTAACCTAACCTAACCTAACCTAACCTATCCTACTTTGTTCTCTAGTGAAGAAATCGAAACTTCAATCCTTTAATAGAAACCTTGACATAGAAGCCAAGAGAAGGAGAAAAAATAACATTGAGTTTAATTCCGGGTTGTTACGCAAAGCTTAGTCATACATGTCGTAGTCTACTAAAAAATAAGAATAAAAAAAAAAGTTATTGCCCCTTGAATCAAAATAGCTTTCTTGATTACCATGTTTTCCTGTGTCATTAAGGCAGTAATGGGCGTTTTGCTATCAGAAAGACTTTGACATCAGGCAAGGGAAATCAGGAAAATCAGGAAAGAATAGAATGGAAAGGAAAATCAAGTAAAACATCAGGAAATGAAAATCAGGGAAGAAATTCAGGAAAAGGAAATTGGGGAATGAAAATCAGGAAAAGAAAATTAGAGAATGAATATGAGGAAAGGGAAACCAGGAAAAGGGAAATCAGCTGCTGAGGACGGAAACACCTCTTTTCCGTTTCAACAACTATCGCATTGGCCACTACGGCGCAGTGTGGCCGATGTCAGAACCAACAAAACGCACACACACACACACACACACACATACACACACACTTGTTTCTGTAACGGGTGTGTAATGTTTTCCTACCACAACAAGGAACAAGTTTTCTACCAGATTAGGTTAGGTTAGATTAGGTTAGATTAGGTTAGGTTAGGTTCAGAAAGGTGAGGAATTTACTCTCTCTCTCTCTCTCTCTCTCTCTCTCTCTCTCTCTCTCTCTCTCTCTCTCTCTCTCTCAACTCAATAGTCACCTTACAATTCACCTCAATGATTGCTAACTTATGTATCTGAAAAAAAAAGGTAAAAAAAACATACATAATGGAGTCAAGGGTCGTTTTAGAATCAATCCAAACAATGCAAACGACTGGGAGGAAAGAACACACACACATTGAATTGACTTCCGAAACGACCATTAAGGGGAAAAAAGTGTCAATGTTTTTTCTTTTCTTTTTTGGGGGGTTTTAATACCATTATTTCCATCTATTCTTGAATGCCTTTGATAACCCAACGATAACAGTGGTAATATAATGATAACCCAACGATAACAGTGGTAATATAATGATAACACAACGATAACAGTGGTAATACAATGATAACCCAAACCGATAACAGTGGTAATATAATGATAACCCAACGATAACAGTGGTAATATAATGATAACCCAAAACGATAACAGTGGTAATATAACGATAAAAGTGGGAATACAACGATAACACAACACAACGATAACAGCGACACTAGCACAAAGACCATAAAACAATAACAAATTGATAACACAAAGATAACAGCGACAATACAACTATAACACAGCGATAACTGCAGCAACACAACGAAAACATGACGGGAACACAACGAATAATACAACAATAACAACACAATAACAACACAATAACAACACAACGAACACACCTGAAATTTGTCTTCTCTGTGTTTAATACTGAACCAGAATAATATTTATGTCTAGTTGTTAATGTCTAGTTATTTATGTCTAGTTGTTAATGTCTCTTGTTGTAAATGTCTAGTTAGTAACGTCTATAGTTGTTAATGTCTCTAGTTGTTAATGTCTAGTTATTAATGTCTAGTTGTTTATGTCTAGTTGTTAATGTCTCTTGTTGTTAATGTCTAGTTATTAATGTCTATAGTTGTTAATGTCTAGTTGTTAATGTCTAGTTGTTAATGTCTCTTGTTGTTAATGTCTATAGTTGTTAATGTCTAGTTGTTAATGTCTAGTTATTAATGTCTAGTTGTTTATGTCTAGTTGTTAATGTCTAGTTATTAATGTCTAGTTGTTAATGTCTCTAGTTGTTAATGTCTAGTTGTTAATGTCTAGTTGTTAATGTCTAGTTGTTTATGTCTAGTTGTTTATGTCTAGTTGTTAATGTCTAGTTATTAATGTCTAGTTGTTAATGTCTCTAGTTGTTAATGTCTAGTTGTTAATGTCTAGTTGTTAATGTCTAGTTGTTAATGTCTAGTTGTTAATGTCTAGTTGTTTATGTCTAGTTGTTAATGTCTAGTTATTAATGTCTAGTTGTTAATGTCTAGTTATTAATGTCTAGTTGTTAATGTCTAGTTGTTAATGTTTAGTTATTAATGTCTAGTTGTTAATGTCTAGTTGTTAATGTCTAGTTATTAATGTCTAGTTGTTAATGTCTCTAGTTGTTAATGTCTAGTTATTAATGTCTCGAGTTGTTAATGTCTAGTTATTAATGTCTAGTTGTTAATGTCTAGTTGTTAATGTCTAGTTGTTTATGTCTAGTTGTTAATGTCTAGTTGTTAATGTCTAGTTGTTTATGTCTAGTTATTAATGTCTAGTTGTTAATGTCTCAAGTTGTTAATGTCTAGTTATTAATGTCTAGTTGTTTATGTCTAGTTGTTAATGTCTAGTTATTAATGTCTAGTTGTTAATGTCTCTAGTTGTTAATGTCTAGTTATTAATGTCTAGTTGTTTATGTCTAGTTGTTAATGTCTAGTTATTAATGTCTAGTTGTTAATGTCTAGTTGTTAATGTCTAGTTGTTAATGTCTAGTTATTAATGTCTAGTTGTTAATGTCTCTAGTTGTTAATGTCTAGTTGTTTATGTCTAGTTGTTAATGTCTAGTTGTTAATGTCTCGAGTTGTTAATGTCTAGTTGTTAATGTCTACTTGTTAATGTCTAGTTGTTAATGCCTAGTTGTTAATGTCTAGTTGTTAATGTCTAGTTGTTAATGTCTAGTTGTTAATGTCTAGTTGTTAATGTCTTGTTATTTATGTCTAGTTATTAATGTCTAGTTGTTAATGTCTAGTTGTTAATGTCTAGTTGTTTATGTCTAGTTGTTAATGTCTAGTTGTTAATGTCTCGAGTTGTTAATGTCTAGTTGTTAATGTCTAGTTGTTAATGTCTAGTTGTTAATGTCTAGTTGTTTATGTCTAGTTGTTAATGTCTAGTTATTAATGTCTAGTTGTTTATGTCTAGTTGTTAATGTCTAGTTATTAATGTCTAGTTGTTAATGTCTCTAGTTGTTAATGTCTAGTTGTTTATGTCTAGTTGTTAATGTCTAGTTGTTAATGTCTAGTTGTTAATGTCTAGTTGTTAATGTCTAGTTGTTAATGTCTAGTTGTTAATGTCTAGTTGTTAATGTCTGTTTTAGTCTAGTATTAATGTCTAGTTGTTAATGTCTAGTTGTTAATGTCTAGTTGTTAATGTCTAGTTGTTAATGTCTAGTTGTTAATGTCTAGTTGTTAATGTCTAGTTGTTAATGTCTAGTTGTTAATGTCTAGTTATTAATGTCTAGTTGTTTATGTCTAGTTGTTAATGTCTAGTTATTAATGTCTAGTTGTTAATGTCTCTAGTTGTTAATGTCTAGTTTTTAATGTCTAGTTGTTAATGTCTAGTTGTTAATGTCTAGTTGTTAATGTCTAGTTGTTAATGTCTAGTTGTTAATGTCTAGTTGTTAATGTCTAGTTGTTAATGTCTTGTTATTTATGTCTAGTTATTAATGTCTAGTTGTTAATGTCTAGTTGTTAATGTCTAGTTGTTAATGTCTAGTTATTAATGTCTAGTTGTTAATGTCTAGTTGTTAATGTCAAGTTATTAATGTCTAGTTATTAATGTCTCTAGTTGTTAATGCCTAGTTGTTTATGTCTAGTTGTTAATGTCTAGTTATTAATGTCTAGTTGTTAATGCCTAGTTGCTAATGTCTAGTTGTTAATGTCTAGTTGTTTATGTCTAGTTGCTAATGTCTAGTTGTTAATGTCTAGTTGTTAATGTTGGAATTAGGTCAGTTGCAGGACCATCAGCGCCTGCTCCAGCCGCTCGCACTGACTGACTTCACTAGACTGGTGGACGACAGCTACCTGACGGAGGGAATAGTTCCTGCAGATGTGTCAGCCGTCATAAAAGGGTTTAAAAACAAGTCACCTGGGCAAAGCCACATTAACAAGAAGATCCTGGCCCAGCTCCCCGACAACATGATAGAGAGGCTTGCTCATATATGCAATGCCTGCCTCGTCTCTGGATACTTCCCTAAGATGTTCAGAATCGCCGTTATCCGGCTCATACCAAAAGCAGGGAAACCTCCAAACAAAGTCGAAAACTTTCGACCAATATCGCTGCTAGAGGTACCTGCCAAAATCTTCGAAAAAATAGTAAACAAGCGATTGCGGATGTATCTGGAGGACGAAGACGTGCACAATCCCCGCCAGTTCGGCTTCCGCCAGTACCGAGGCACATCCACCGCCATAGCCCAGGCCTACGAGCACTGCAGGCGGCCATGACTGGCCGCCTGCAGTGCAACGTAGTACTGAGGGACGTCAGCAAGGCGTTTGACAAAGTTTGGCACGCAGGGCTGCAGTATAAGATCATACAACTGGGGCTACCCGAAAACCTGACAGGCCTGCTGTGCAACTTCATTATGGACCGCAGAGCCAAAATCAAGATGCAAGAACATTGTGGAGAAGAATTCTCACTCTCAAGCGGCGTGCCTCAGGGCTCTTGTCTGTCACCAATCCTTTACACGCTCTACACCGCTGACCTGCCACCCCCAATCGTCATGTATGCCGACGATGTAACACAGATCGTCACCTGCCCAGGAAGGTCCGCGGCAAGGATGGCGCGACTCACTGCTCGGGCAATAGAGGATATTTAGGAGTATGAAAATAAATGGAAAATAAAAACAAACAAAACGAAATACGAGGTCATACCCATAGCCAAATTCAAGCCGGCCCCATTGATGATCGACGACGAAGAGATTGAGTACTCTAAACAAGGCAGGTTGCTCGGCCTCATCATTTCTCGGACGGGCATCATTCCCCACGTGAAGGACAGACTAAATAAAGCCAAAGTCGCTGCAGCCAAATCAAAACGTTTTAAACTGATGCCTGAGAAGATACAAGTCCACCTGTACAAGGCGGGAAGACCAGACTACAACAACTACAGAGCTTCCAAAACAAGTGTTTGAGGTCAGCCAGTGGCCAAGCGCCATCCTACCAAGAGGCAGTGGAAACCATACCACCTGAGAAATAAAACAGAGGCCCTCAACGCCAGGTTCCATCGCCTAGGGAAGAAGGTTTGAGGCAAGCTCCTGGACGACCCTCACAGCCCAGACCGCCTATGCGGGGAAGACATCAACGGAGGGCGACCCCACGCCTGGTGGCCCCAGAGTCTGCCCGCATTACAACAACTCAACCCGCGACCCAGCTATGTCCGCCACAGTGATCAACCTTAGATTAAACTTAGATGATATAAGTTCACATTTAACAAGTCACAATCTAGTGAGTCCATGACGTAATACAGTATAAAATTTTAATAAACATGTAATTGTAAAATCAATCTAGTCATTGTCTACTAAAGTAACCATTGTGCAACCTCATCCTAAATCCTAGGTTAGCTTAGTTAGCCAACAAACTCTGTAATATGTAAAACAAGGGATGTCGTCCCCCTCTGTTTAACTCATTAAACTTCTTTTCCAACCTTTCCCCCCTCGACTATATGTTGTGACTTCTCTATCCCTCATGTCTGGCTGTGCCTTGAGCCCCAGCATGCTGCCCATCCTTTCCCCACCTTAAACTTTAAAAAAAAAAAAAAAATTATATATATATACTTGTATATATATATATATATATATATATATATATATATATATATATATATATATATATATATATATATCTTGATAAAATCACACGGGAAAATGGAAACACCGGAGTACTCCGTTGTTTCCATTTTCCCGTGTGATTTTATCAAGATTTATCTTATCCACGTTTTCATTGTGGATCTACATGAAATATATATATATATATATATATATATATATATATATATATATATATATATATATATATATATATATATATATATATATATATATATATAGTTATTAATGTCTGGTCTAATATACAAGTTTAAAGACCTTAGTTGTTGTTAAAGTATAATAATAAATAATAATATCAACAATATTTACAGTACTTACATATTAGAAATTCATGAGTTCCCCTTTGGTCCTCCCTACATTTTCTTCTCTTGTCCATAAAACTTGCTCTTTTTTGAGGGTGAAATACATGAATGACACTCACCTGCAATGAAAATTTTTGAATAACGTTAAAATACACCAAAAAATTAACACACTCTCTCACCTGCAATGGATACTGTTGAATAATGTTAAAATACACAGAAAAATAGTAACATGGCAGTTGATTGGGGAATGTTTTCTATATGTCCAGGACATCATAAGGGTTGGGAATAATCATTGGGTTAAATTATGAAGTTGCAACATAAACTTCCTATCTGGTAGTATATATTTACATACCTCACATATGTAGTTAAAAATTGAGTGACATTGGCAGTACTATGTAATTACAAGAAAAAAATTACCTAAAATATATTGATAATTAATAAAACGAATAAACGAAATACAACTTAAAAGAGAAGAAGAAGAATTATATGTAATAAATAAACAATAAAATAAAAGTAATTAGAAAATAGCAATAATTAAAATAATAGGAAAAATAATTAGAAGCACTGTGAAAAAGAAGAGATAAAATTTTATAACTCACATCTACTAAGATTATATATAATTTAAATTTAATCATATATATTTTATACATACCTTTAAAAATATAACACACAATTATAATCGGGACATAGCGATAAATATACTAAATATCTTGAAAACAATGAAGAAAGAAACACAAAGAAATACAGAAAATAACCATCATCACACCTGTCCACTATATACGTCTCACGGTGCAGGTGTTGAAGATGACGTCAGCAGTGTTATTATTTGCCGTTGAGTTTCCAGTTACTCTTTTATGGCCTCTCGTACTTAACATACTCAAAGGTGTTGGGGAAGTAACTCCTGAATATTGAAATTAATGGCGGAAGCAGCAGCAGAAAATTGTCTGGGATTGTAGGGTGCTTGCTGAATATGTTGAAAATTATAGTGGAAGCAGTAGAAGAAAGTGGACGTGAATTATAGGGAGGACTTGTTGAAAATATTATATGCCGGCAGCAACAGCAGAAAAGGGTTAGGAATTATAGGCAGGACCTGCTGAATATACTAAGAATTATAGCAGCAATAATAGCAACAATTTAAAGTATTTTATGGAGATTATATGGTGATAATTAATGAATTATTCAAATTATGCTAATCGGAGCAAAGGAAAATATTGAAAGATTATAGGGTGACGTAGTGACTATTGAAAATTATGGTGGGAGGAGCAACAGGACACTACCAAGGATTATAGAGGAGTAAGTAACTATTGAAAGTTGAAAATTATATCAGTAACAGCAACAGCGGAAACTATTCATGGGTTATAGAGAAGGGAATGACAAAAGCTCAGTCATGACACAAGGGTTTTATATATACATTCAAATACTTGGAGAGAGGAAAATACAGAATGAGGTCACTGATTTATTTATATATCTTGACCTTTACGTCGGTAATACCAGTGCACGCGTTCGAAACTCATGCAAGTCACCAAAAGAAATAAGTCAGTCATTTGCGAACAAAAAAGAAAACGAGGGAGAGGCCAAGGGGGGACTCGTGAACTTCCAACACATAAAAGTTTGTGCCCCACCAATAGCCAACTCTTGTGTGAATTACGGAACCAGAGAAAACGAGGTTAGCCCTGACGTGTTTACTGCTGACCTTTGACCTCAGAGGCGAGCGTGTGGGAATTATTTGGGCGTGGACCTGGGGTCAAGGAGGTCCTACGTGGCCTTGCCGCCACCATTCAGGAGTGAGTCGAGCGTCCTAAACTCACACCGTCAAACGACTCTTCTTACATCCTACCAAAGTAGCTGATTGAATTAGTAATATATAGAATCTTTTATCAACGATTTTATCTTATGTTTTATTTTACGATTTTTTTTTCATTTACAAGGTAAATATTTTTTCTCGGTATGTTTTGATTTGCTCTCGAAAAATTAAAGACAAATTAATCATAACATTCCTTTTGTATTGTGAGGCTACTAATTTGAATATGTTTGACGTCATGGAGAGAGATAACCTTTCAATAACACTTTTCTCTAATAAATATAACAACAAAGTGACGATTTTGTAACAAACTTTTTCTTCAATAAATTTTATACACAAGAGACGCCAATAAATTACATTATTAAATTCATGGTTTATAAATCTGAACAGGAAAGATTTGGTTCGTTTCTGCCAACATCAGGGACAGTTAAGTAATATTTTTTACCTGTTCGCAGGATCCGAGGCCAAGACCTACTTTCCGTTTTCTAAAGCAAATTATAATTGTATTTCCTTCGCAGTTCGAACACCAATTCCACTAACTACACGTACACACACATAACAAATGCTCTATTAAAAATAATAATAATAACCCCAATGTTCTTATTATGCACCATTTTCTCCAAATATAACGAAAAATAATTATTTTCCCACAACCTTCGTTTCATAAATACAAAACAGAATAAGTAATTTAGTCTTTAAAAAAAGAACAAGAGTTAATTACCCTCAGGTTAATACAATACAACTACAGTCATTATACTCCTCTTTAACCTTCTTCACAACATAAACTATAGCACTTCAGCCACACGTTATTATGTATTACATATAGTTTGAGTCAACAACATTAATAGTTTATATTTTATTAAAACTCTGGTATGTTACTTGTATCATTAATAACTTCCCTCCTATGTTGCTATGGTGTTACTATAAAACACAATAATACAATCAATGTTAATTTAATGTTTTATAATTGAAAAAAAACTCATATATCTTTCTTGTTATTAATATAAAACTAAAAGCAGTTCTTTTATGTTTCTCTCTAATATACCAATGGTTGGGATATTCCTTCACTAAACAATAATATTATCGTTATTATTTTAGGTATAACTATTATTTGTCGTCAGGTTTATCATAACTCGGTGTTGAAGAGCGAACCGACAAAATATTTTATTCAGGAACAAATTCTTTTTTTTCTCTATAACACTAAGCATAATAATAATAATAATAATAATAATAATAATAATAATAATAATAATAATAATAATAAATATAATAATGATAATAATAATAAATCAGAGTACCGTCCTGTACCGGGCTGTTTTTATCAATCCTCCCAGGCTTTGTATTTCTCTGGGGATCCAGTTTTTAATTTCATTCACCATCCTAGTTTCTACCTTCCCCTGGCCCTCCTACCATAACAAATTGCCCATTAATATTTATATTATTATCCCCTCATCCCTAATTATATGACCAAAGGTTTTGCTAATCTTATTACTTCCTCATTTGTTTTCCTGAGAGTGTAGCTTACTCTTAGAATCATCTGTGACACCACATTTCAGAGGCCTCCAACCTCTTTCTGGTGTCTGCTGGAAGTGTCCACGCATCTGACCCATACAACAGTCCTTGACATATAAAGCCTTACAGCAGCTTTTTTTTTCTCAAACTGAAGTTCCTGTCTCTTCATTAGGTCTTTTAGATTATTAAATGGTGTTTGTTTGGCTTATTCTTGTTTTGATTTCTCACGTACATCTACCACCACAGCTACTGTTACTCCGCCACAGTATATCCCGCAAACACACCACAAATACCTCAATATTTTTTCTTCCCTTCTCCGCCAAAATCATTGTCATTACACCACCCACCACCTACGTTTTTCCTGGGACACTTTCTGTAATGATCAGATAATCTTGGCGAATAAGCCCAAATCAGACATCATTGGTGAATCAGCCATAAACAGACAATAGACATCAGCAAGTGTAAATTACATGAACAACCAAAACATTCACTGACAATTTTTCGTCCTTGCCTCCCCTTTTTCCCTCCTCCCCTCCTCCTCTCATTCCGTTCCCCTCCCTTACACTCTTCTTGGCCTCTTCTCCCTCCCTCTTTCTCCCTCCTTCTTTCCCTTTATCCCTCCCTCTCTATCCTAGCTTCCTTCCCCCTTCCCTCCACCCATCTCACTCTCTCCCTCTCTGGTCCAATCTCCCTCTCTCCCTCCCTCCCTGGCTATTTCTCTCTTTCTCCCCCCTTCTCCTTCCCTTCCTACCTCTCGTGGTTCCGCCCACCATCCTTATATCAAACTCACCTAAACAGCAGTTCTCTATAATCTCTATCATTACCAATAACAAATATGTAAGTCCATTGGGACACACTCCTTGAAGTCTTAACAGCTGGTCGATTATAGGTAAGATTTCCCGTTTTCGTACCGTTTATATAACAGTGCCGTGTTTTCGTATAATGATGTTTATATTCAGTGTATTTTATGAATTGTCATTTATAAGTGGTATCTACTGTATTTTGTACCGCGCAGTATATAAACAGTGTCCAAGTTAAATGTTCTCCTACCAATCACATTTCAGGTCGCAATCATTCTGCCAAATTCTAAAATAGATTTGCTGGGCCTCACCATTTCCTCTAATATGTCATGGAAGCCACACATCCACAACATTGCTTAAGCTGCCTCCCGAAAGCTGTACAGGAATGTTGTACAGGTGCCGTAGCTACTTCATTCGTCCTAACTTGGAGTACTGCTCTCATATCTGGGGTGGCGCTTCTTCTGGCCAACTGTTAGATAGGGTGGAATCAATGGTAATTTGTCTTATTAACTCTCTTCCTTTTGTCTCTTCCCCTTCTCTTCACCGCAATGTTGCTTCACTCTCTCTCTTTTACAGGTACTTTAACGGGAATGTTCGGTGGATTTGGCATCCTGTGTACCGCCGGCAAGGCCGTGGGCTCGTAACACTCGTCTTGCCCGCGGTGCCCACCGTTTCTGTGTGGATGTCGGTCACACGAGAATAACCCATTATGGTACCTCCTTCTTTCCTCACACAGCCAAACTGTGGAATGCTCTGCCTTCTTCTGTGTTTTCACACTCATACAATCTGTCTCACTTCAAAAAGTTGGTTTTCCGTCAACTTCGTGGAGTAGAATTAATATAATCTTTTTTCCTTTTCAGGTAAAGTTCCGTTAATAAACGCTATTTTGTACCGTACCGTACAAAAATAGTCATAAATTTTGTACCATTTAGTTTATTAACAAAGTGTTTTATGTATTATAAAGTGTACTCTCTCTCTCTCTCTCTCTCTCTCTCTCTCTCTCTCTCTCTCTCTCTCTCTCTCTGGAACACCTGAATCACCTCCAGTTGTCAGTTACAGCGACAGTACAACACATTCCCAATTACGAAAAGCGAATTACTGAAACAAAAATGGCGTTATAATACTCTTTTAACCCATTATAACGAGAACGGAAGTTTGCTATACCTCAGTAATCATATATCAACTTAATACGAACGTAATATAAAAATGGCTTGAAACTATATATGAAAATGGTATCCTGTAAAAGCACATTGAGAGAAACTTTAATAAAAAAAAATCTGTGTGGTTTATTCTTAAGGAAACATATGTACGAAAAATTATGAAAACATAATGTATTAAAAATTACATTGAAGAAAACTATTTACACGACAAAATTATATACATGTAAGGAAAGATATAGACTACATATACGGGAAATTTTAATTATGAAAAAATTCTTAACCTAACCTATTCTAACCTAACCTAACCCAACCCATTTCAACCTAACCTAACCTATTCAACCTAACCTAACCCAACCCATTTCAACCTAACCTAACATAACCTATTCAACCTAACCTAACCCAATCCATTTCAACCTAACCTAAGATAACCTATTCAACCTGACCCACCCAGTGACAAGTTCATGGCCCCAGAACACCGAGTCAAACAGAAGAAGTTGAACACAATAGTTGTCTGAAGTATTCCATCACTATTCTCCCGACGCCGCCATAATTACCTTCCACTAAACACCTGTTGAGTTGAAACTAAAAATATATCTAATTATCACTAATTTTAGTAATAACTGATAAAGAAGAGAAAATTATGTTCTTTTCAACCCTCCTTCGATCTTTTTCTCCTTCCCTTCCTGCCTCCTTCTCCCTTCTCCTTTCCCTTCCTCCTCCCTCGAACCCTGACTCACTCTCTCTCTCTCTGTCTCCCTCCTTGCCTCTCTTCTTAGGTCCTTCTCCCTACCTCTTTCCCTCCTTCCCTCCCTCTCTCTCCATCACCCTTTAGTGTGAAGGTGAAATTTGATGAAAGTAAATAAGAAATGTTTAATTTGTCCATTTTTTGGGGCATATTTATTACTAATGTACTGCGATATTAAGCTTTTGGGGGGGGTCTCTTGTCAACCAGTATTAAGCTTATGGGTTCTCTTACTAACCAGTATTAAGCTTAATGATTCTCTTGTCACCCAATATTAAGCTTTTGAATTCTCTAGTCATCCAGCATTAAGCTCTCGGGTTTTGTTGTCACCCAGCATAAATCTTTCCTGGATTTCCTCCCTGTTACCCACAACCCCAAACTGTAATTGGAAGGAAGGGACAAATATTTTGTATTTCTGTAACCTGTTATTTTGTACTTTCCTTTATTACATAATGGTATATCAGCCTGTGTTATTATGAGGGTTAGTCTCTCTCTCTCTCTCTCTCTCTCTCTCTCTCTCTCTCTCTGTTTCTTCATATGTCTTGTCTGTTCATAGATCTCTATTCATGTCTGTCTGTCTGTCTGTCTGTCTGTCTCTCTCCCCTGGTTTTCAAAGTTTTCTTCAACACCCCACCATCGTCTTCTGTCATTTCCAATTACCTCCCAATCCGTCTTCATTTCCTTCCTCAGTCGCCGAAAAGAATGACTCCCAATGAAAAAGTTTCGTATATCATTACAGCTCTCCGTGTATTAATTACGGCTCTCGTTATGGCGGTCTTGAGACGATCAGGACCACTTAACCAACCTCACGTTTTACTTCTATTATTTCGCCTTAATATAGTGTGTGTGTGTGTGTGTGTGTGTGTTATACTGTTTCTTTTTTATTAATCTTGTTTTAACCTCATTCCAGTTGTGTGTGTGTGTGTGTGTGTGTGTGTGTGTGTGTGTAATGCTTTACTGGACAATCATACGCTGACTTCTTCTTAACACCTGTAATCATCTATAATTTAATCAGCAAACACCCACCAACCCACCCACCCACCCACACACCCACCCACACACCCACCCACACACACTCTCTCTCTCTCTCTCTCTCTCT
>CAUDMG010002184.1:2132500-2175000 GCA_958450375.1 Homarus gammarus | reverse complement strand
GTTGTTGTTGCTCTTGTTCTTGTTAATGTTGTGTTTATTGTTGTTGTTTTTGTTGTTGCTATTATTATTATTATTATTACTATTATTATTATTATTATTATTATTATTATTATTATTATTATTATTATTATTATTATTATTATCACCATTAGCACTTCAGTACATTTCTTAACAATTAAATACAAAGTTACTGTACATTTATCTCATTAACAACACTGATGACGCTTATTACTTTCACTCTTTTCTCCAATTAATTCTCCTTCTCTTACCTCTCCTTCATTTTTTTTCTTTTTCCTCCTCCTTATTTCCAATCGTTACCATTAATAATATCAAACCAAACATCCTGAAGCAAAGCTAACCTAACCTAACCTAACCTAACCTAACCTAACCTAACCTAACCTAACCTAACTTAACCTATCCTATCCTATCCTATCCTAACCTAACCTAACCTAACCTAACCTAACCTAACCTATCCTAACCTAACCTAACCTAACCTAACCTAACCTAACCTAACCTAACCAACAGGCCATCGATGTAATATGTGATAATTGTAGGAGGTGAGAATTTGATTTCAATGATAAGATTTAATGAAAGAAGATTGACAGCGTAAACAATAAAATAACACGGCAGACGGGCATACTCTCTCTCTCTCTCTCTCTCTCTCTCTCTCTCTCTCTCTCTCTCTCTCTCTCTCTGAAAATATCGTTTTTTATTGAGATGTTTATTGGTAGGTATCAAGGTTTAAGTATTTGTTTATTGGCTTGTTTAGTGGACAAAAGGTTTAACAATATCTAGGTTTAATGGCTTGTTTAGTGGACAAAAGGTTTAACAATATCTAGGTTTAATGGCTTGTTTAGTGGACAAAAGGTTTAACAATATCTAGGTTTAATGGTTTGTTTAGTGGACAATAGGTTTAACAATATCTAGGTTTAATGGCTTGTTTAGTGGACAAAAGGTTTAACAATATCTTGGTTTAATGGCTTGTTTAGTGGACAAAAGGTTTAACAATATCTTGGTTTAATGGCTTGTTTAGTGGACAATAGGTTTAACAATATCTAGGTTTAATGGCTTGTTTAGTGGACAATAGGTTTAACAATATCTAGGTTTAATGGTTTGTTTAATGGAGAATATTTGGGTTTAATGGCTTGTTTAGGTAACCATATATAGATATAATGGTTGCTTTTGTTGGCGTGTTTATCATATCATGTCTCCTTCATAGTTATATTTTGGTGACCTCATTTGTGAAAGGTCAGAGGTCAGGGGTCCGTTGTTTGACATTCAGTGTGTGTGTGTGTGTGTTTGAGGTAGTTACATTAAACCTTTCAAACATTATGTATTTTGACATTATAATTTTGCATCGTAGAGACGTTCTTCCCACACCATTAGCTAATAACACAGGTACATTATACACACAGGTATAACCCTATTTTGAGGTAATTTTTCCCAAGAGCTATAATAAAACGCCATCATACTACAGTCCATTATACTGCAGCAGCGGTACTTAGTCTCTGAAGTGTACTCTCCCTAGCATACTAATATACTCCCAGGTGCCAACGATCTCACCACCGCCACAACTGTACTGCTAATGACTAACTAGAGGATGTAGCAACTGTTGACGTACTTTCACAGGAATTAAAGTAGTACCTCCTTGTAATGTTCAAAGAGAATGAGAACTGGGGTGTTCATTATCATTATTTCTGTCACCTAGATCATCACAATGCTCGCTTCCTCTCTCTCTCTCTCTCTCTCTCTCTCTCTCTCTCTCTCTCTCTCTCCCTCTTCCTTTTGCTCCTCTTTTCTAATCTGTCGCCTCTCGTTCCTATTCCTCCTCTTCCTCTATATTTTTTCTCATTTTTTTTCTTTTTCCATCTCTTTCCTCCTTCGATCTTCTTCCACCCCCTCCATCTCTCTTACTTTTGTCACTATTTCCATCTCCTCTTTTTTTCCTTCTCTTTCTCTTCCACTTATTTCCTTTTCTCTCTCATCTCCCATTCTCCTTCCCTTCTTTCTTTCTCCCTCCCGATTCTTTCTTCCTTCTTCTTCTCGCTTCTCCCTCCCTCCGTTCTTCCTCTTTCTTCTCTCTCTTCCTTCATCTAATACATATTTTGTTTTTCACCATTCCCCTCATCCTCCTTCAATCCCTCATTCTTTTCTCTTCTCCTCCTCTTCCTCCTTTCAATATCTTATATCTCCTTCCCTCCCACGCCTCTCCCACTTTTCGTTCTCACATCCTCCTCCTTGTCCGACTTCTCGTCTTACTCATCCTTCTTTCTATCTTCTCTCTTCCCTCATCACATCCATCTTCCTCCTCTTATCTTCTATCTCTCACTTCTACTTCTTACTTCATTCATCTCCCATTCTTCTTATCACATCTTCCTCCCATCTACCACATCTTCTCCTTCTCCCTTTCCCTTATTATCTGAGCCCTCCTTCCCTTCCTCCATCCCTCTTCACCCTCCTTCCAACCCCACTATCCTATCTTGTTACGCCTTCTTCCTTCTTCCTTCTTCCTTCTTCCTTCCCAACTATCTTTTTTTTATCTCTACCTCCTTCTGTTCTCTTCTGTCCTTTCTTTACCCCTCCCCTCTCTTTCTCTCTCCATCATCCTCCCTCCTTTCCTCTTTCTCTCTCCTTTACCTTCCCCCCCTCCTTCCTTTCCTCCTAACATGTAATCTCTCTCTCTCTCTCTCTCTCTCTCTCTCTCTCTCTCTCTCTCTCTCTCTCTCTCTCTCGCTCTCTCTCTGCAGGTGAGCATTCTTTCCCTACCTACCCCCTCCATCACCCCTCCACCTGAGAATCAATTCCTTCCACCCCCTCTCTTTTCCCTCTCACTCCCTCCATCCCTCTTCCCCTTCTATCACCCCCACCACCTCCACCATCCCTCCCCCTTCCTTCGCCCCTCTCCACCATTTCATCACCGTTCTCTCCCCTCCATCACCACACCCCTTCTTCCATCACCCCTCAACTCCTTTCATTACTCTTTCCCCTTCCCATCACTCCACCATCCATTCTACCACCTCACCACCCTTTCCATCATCCCACCATCACTTCCTCTACCCCACCAACCCTCCCTTTACCCCACCAACCCTTCCTTTACCCCACCAACCCTTCCTTTACCCGACCACCCCTTCCATCGACCTTTCTCCTATCCAACACCCCACCACCTCTTCCATCACACCACCACCCCTTCCAACACCCCACCACCCCTTCCATCACACCACCACCCCTTCCATCACCCCTCCAGTTAAGCATTCTCTCCCCTCCTCCTGGCGTGGAAGCACCGGGTCGCATCCATTATACAATTAATTCAGTGATTAAGTTTACCGAACGTCTATTGTGACACAGGAAGTACCACAAGTGTCGTGAGGTGAGTGTACCGAGGATGGTCTGGGTGTAGCGGGGTGTGGTGAGGGTGTGGGAAGGTGTGGGAGGGTGTAGTGAGTGTGGAAGGGGGTGCTGAGGGTGTGGAAGGGTGTGGTGAGGGTGTAGGAGGGTGTGGTGAGGGTGTAAAAGGATGCGTTGAAGGTGTGGGAGGGTGTGGTGAAGGCTGGGAAGATGTTGTGAGGTCGTGGGAGGATATGTTGAGGGTGTGGGAGGATGCGGAGAGGATGTGGCGGGATGTGATGAGGATGTGGCGGGGTGTGGTGAGGGTGTGACGGGATGTGGTGAGGTTATGGGAGGATGCAGTGAGGGTGTGGTGAGCGTGTGGGAGTATGTGCTGAGGGTGTGGGAGGATGTGGAGAGGATGTGGCGGGATGTGATGAGGATGTGGCGGGGTGTGGTGAGGGTGTACTGGGAAGTGGGAGAGTGTGATGAGCGTGTACTGGGATGTGGGAGGGTGTGAAGTGGATATGGAATGATGTGTTCAAGGCTGTAGACAGATAAAGGTAACCTAACCTAACCCAACCTAACCTAACCTAACCTAACCTAACCTAACCTAACCTAACCTAACCTAACCCAACCTTTAGCAATAAACTTTTCCATTATATACAAATTATAAATGAGGTTTTTCTTACCAGGGGAAATTCTGTCACTCTTATATAGGGATAAATGTACAGGCTTCACGTGTTAATTGTTTATATCGAGCGATTATACATTGTTTACGTGGTGTTATCTAAATTAATTACATAATGAAAATATACACTGATTACTTAAGAGCAAGTGTGAGAAAAAATACACAGATGACTCCTGACACAAAACTCCCTTGGTAGTTTAAGTGGGAAGTATAGAGGTTTATGGTGACAAAAAGTACCTAAGTTTATGAAAGAAAATATATAAGAAATTTGTTTTCAAAAAAATTACTTTAAGAAAATAATGGAGATTAGTTATGAAGAACAAAGTACTTCCTTGTTCGTTGGCTATAGAGATATTTTATAGGATATCGAAAGTACAGTATATATAAAATGATCTGTGTTTAAGAACGTTGACTATATTTCAAGACAAAATAATAATTAATCTTTTTGGGTTTATATTTAGACTTTTTTTTTAAATATAGAACCTGTTTTTGTGTGGTTTATGAGTCCATTTTGTTTGTTTTTCTTTAGTGTTTACAAATTCAGGTTTCTATCTCTCATTTTTACGTTTTTGTGGGTCCATAGTATTTGTTTTCGATTCAGTGGTATAAAAATCCACGTGTCTCGTTTCATTTCAAGGCTTATACGAATCCGTGGTGTTTGTTTTGGGTTCAGTTAGTGTCAGTGGTAAGGAGCACGTCTTGGGGCCCTGATGTGTGTGAAAATATGATCATCCAGCTTTTATGTGGGAAACAACGAGTGAAAAACATAGCCTTAACGTGTGGGGAATGACAGGTATAAGCTTAGCCTGTGCGTGTAAGGGTAAATAAATAGGTTTTGTTTCTTATATGTCTGCAAAATAGGGAATTAGAATGAACCTTTTACGTACATGAAAACATATACAGGATGATTGAAAAAAATTCTCAATTACATCAACATCGCTATTGGCGTATAGAATATAGGGTATTACAAATTGTTATAGGCAGATTATATATGATATATTCCCTCGTATATACAACGGAGGAGAGTTTGTATTATGATATAGGAGTCGAGAAGAAGTCAGTGTCAGTTTTGAGTGCGTGGGTTGACTAGACACGGGTTAAGGGGCGTGAACTTATGACCAGACGAGTGGAATGTGTTTAGGTGTGTTGGGTATGTTGGAGGTTGTAGAAGATGTTGGGTGTGATGGGATATTTTGAGGTGTGTTACGTTGTGTTAGGATGTGTTAGGGTGTGTTAGGGTGTGTTAGGGTGTATTGTGTTTGTGACGTTAATACAGCATTTTCAATTCTTCTGTGACGGGAACACAGCACATGCCATCTTCTGTGGCAGGAACACAACATATGTCAGCTTTTATGTGCCTGTGACGGAAGATTTACAGCTCTTTCTTACCCCGTGAGCCTGTGACCTTCCCATAACCCCCAGCACTGTGTTACTGGCCATTCAGTTGGTAATTACCACTTAAGTAGGTGAGACAGGTGTGATCGGGAGAACAGGTGTGCCAAGTTGCCTCTTCCGCTTCCCTTTCGCCTCCTCTACCCCCACCCACCTCCTACACGTTTAAGAATGTGTACATGGGGGTCAACGTTTTTGTCTGTGTGTACATGAGATTTTTTGTATGTGAATGTGTACACGATGTGAAATTTTCCAAGTGTGTGTGTGTGTGTGTGTGTGTGTGTGTGTGTGTGTGTGTGTGTGTGTTTGTGTGTGTGTGTGTTTGTGCGTGTGTGTGTGTGTGTGTAATAATAATAAAATAATAATAATTATAAAATAATAATAATAATAAACGGTATATTAATAGAGTTGCAGCCGGTGGCTGAAAATATACAAACTTACATGTGATTTAAACATAATAATAAACGTTCAATAGATTTACAGGGCTGTACAGTACATAAATCAGGAGTTTTTATTACTTTAACAATAGATGGGATGGTGCTAATCTTATATCTATCAGTGCGGGCTCTTATGGGCTGAATTTTGTTGTAGTGGCGGACTTCGCGAGGTGGGTGGGGGACTGCTGGTGGTAGTAGGTGTGTGTGTGTGTGTGTGTGTGTGTGTGTGTGTGTGTGTGTGTGTGTGTGTGTGTGTGTGTGTGTGTGTGGTCAACATTTTTGTGTGAACGTGTACTGTACATATACTATTTTTTGTGTGTGAACGTGTCCACAAGGTGAATGTTTTCATGAGTAAGTGTGTACATCAAGTGAATAGTTTATTTTTTTTTTTTTGTGAATATGTACGTGAAGGGAATGTTTACCACGTGAATATGTACAGTTGGTGACATTTCCGACTAGTACACTCAGTGTTGTCAATCCACTCTCACCATGAATTGTGAACCCCGAGAGTATTGGAGCGTGAATCTGAAACCTCTAAGTTACTCGGTGAGACGTGAGGTACACATGGCAGCCTGGGACTAGAATATTTTAAAGCAACTTGATATAATTGTACTCAACACATGGCCTGGTAACGTTGATGTTTCTTTGTTTACCCTCTCACCCTCTCCCTCACCCTTCCCCTACCCTCTCCCTCCATTCACCCACTCACCCCTCCTTCACCCTCTCTCTCACCCTCTCCCCAGCTTAGCCTAACAGACTAATTATTAGTTCCACAATGCATTAACTGGGGGATCGGTGGTAGATGCGGTACCGTTCGTGCCTCGCAAGCGAGATGTCACGGGTTCGATTCCCGGGCCGGTGGAAGTTGTTTCGACTTACTTCCTTGCCCCCATTAGTCCCTGTTCACCTAGCAGTAAAGTAGGTACCTGGTGTAAATCGAAAATTGCGAATTCGTATTCAGGGAAAGTTGTTGGAGCTTCCAATAACTTCATGACGTAAAACCATTGACTCTTCAGGTTTCTATGCCCTTGACTCTTCAGGCTTCTACGCCCTTAACTCGTGAGACATAAAGGCAAGCATGCTTCCCTGTTGGGCGCTGTAAACGCTTCTGCGCTTCACCTTACACAAGGATGTAAGGGAGTGCCCAATAAAAAAAAAAAAAAAAAAACGCATTAACTCTTTACTTTCGTTTTAAATATGACATTATGAGATATTAAAATATAATCTAAAAATGTAAAGGTCAACACCACTACACGGAGACTGATTGACGTTTCATGTATTGTACCTACTACTCTACTTCCTCAAACCACACCTGCTACTCTCGTTACACAAACCACACACCTACTACACCCCAACGTGCCAAAACTACACCAGAGTTTGATGAGTACAGCGATGAATTACAGACTCGGGTTGAGTTATGTCTCCCTCAGGTACAGTGATTCACCTGTCGTTACCACAGCTGTCTAGTGTTTACCAGGTGAGATATGTGTCCTGTCATTCTTAGTTTATCTTCTTCAAGGTGAACATCTTCTTCTTCTTCTTCTTTTTTTATTCTTTTTCTTCTTCTTCTTTATCCGTCTTCTTCGTATTCTTAGTAGAAGTAGTAGTAGTAGTAGTAGTAGTAGTAGTAGTAGTAGTAGTAGTAGTAGTAGTAGTAGTAGGATGTAGGCCTATAGGGGTGGAGGAAGTGCTGAGACGGATCATTGAAAAATGCATAATGGAGGTGGTTAATGATGATGTCAGGACAGCTGCAGGGAACCTGCAAGTATGTGTGCTGGCCACCAGGGTGGGGGTGAAGTTGCCATTCACGCCATGAGAAAGATATTTGAGCAGCGTGATTGTGAGGCAGTACTCCTGGTTGACGCTTCAAATGCATTCAGCACAATCAATCGCAAGTCTACACTGCACAACATCAAGATCACGTGTCCAAGCATTGCAATGAATGTTGAAAACACCTACAGGAACCCACCAGACCTCTATATAACAAGCTTCAAGGCCCAAGGAGGAGATGCCATTATACAGTGAAATGAGGGAACAAAGCAGGGGGACCCAGTCGCCATGACAATGTACGCACTAGATCTATCCGTGCTCCGACACACAACAAACTTGAAACAACCTCTGTCAAGCAAGTAGTATAATAAGCTGATAATCTTACAGGAGCAGGAAAAGTGGAGGACATCAAAAAGTGGTGGGACCTGATAACATCACGTGGTTCACAAATAGGGTATCACCCAAATGCCAGCAAGTCCTTCCTCATTGTGAAGCCAGAATACAAATGACCGGGCTATGGATGTGTTCAACGGAAGTGGGGTCACAATAACAAAGGACGGCCAAAGACATCTAGGTGCGGTAATTGGCACGAACTATTTCAAGACCAAGTACGTAACGGGAAAGGTAAATGAGTGGGGTGAAGGAAATCCAAGCTCTGCCTGATATTGCTGAGACTGAACCACACGCGGCGTTTGCGGCATTCACTCATGGAGGCAAGCATGGCTGGAACTACCTGATGCGCGCTATCTCGGATGCAGGACCCCTCTTCCACTCTCTGAAAGAAGACATCAGGGTCGCTTTTATTCCAACACCAGTGAAAAGCCTTCACTTAACCCCAGAAGAAAGGTCACTCCTTGCACTACCACAGAAACTGGGAGAAATGGGACTGGCTAATACAGAGGAGCTTGCTGCCACCGAACATCAGAACTCTGTCAAGCTCACGGCAGCCCTCACTGAGCACGTAATAGCTCAGAATGCAGCAAGTGAGGTGGATACCAACGAATTAAACAAGATTCGACAGTCCATTACAACAGAACGGCATCACACCCAAAGTGATAAATTTCAACAACTCTTGCAGCAATTGTCAGTGAACCTGAAAAAAAAGTAGCTATAGTGCAGGAGGTGGGAGCCTCGAACTGGCTAACAACGTTACAGATAAGGGCAAAGGGTTTCAGCCTTAATAAACAAGAATTTACAGAAGCCATTGCCCTAATGTATGGCTGGCCAGTAGACGGTCTACCCACCCAATGTGTGTGTGGCTCACCATACATTAATCACGCTATAGTGTGCAAGAAGGGGGCCTTCGTATGCATGAAGCATGACGAAGTAGGGGATCTCACTGCAAATATGCTGAAGGAAATCTGCCACCTCGTCGCGGTGGCACCGACCCTCCTTCCATTGGATGGTGAGAAACTCTGTCACAGGAGTTCCAACACATCCAACGAAACCCGTGTGGACGTTAGTGTTCGAGGATTCTGGACGCTGGGACAGCGGGCCTTCTTGGATAACCGGATATTCGACCCCATGGCCATATGTAACCGTAACCTGTCTCTCGAGGCTGCACACAGGAGGAACGAGAACGGCAAGAATAGAGCGTAGTGCAGAGAATTCAGAATGTGGATCAAGGCAGCTTCACTCCTCTGGTGGTCACAACATCTAGTGGGATGGAACCAAATGCACTATGTTTCTATGGAAGACTGGCCGAGGTGTTATCTAAACAGAAGCAGCAGCCCAGAAGCTATGTTGCAACTTGGTTGAAATGTCGGCTGTCCTTCTCTCTACTTAGGTCTACTTTGCTTCTTCTCAGGGGAACGAGATCTTCGGCCCCTAAGCAAACAACAGTCATATATATTGACTATGAGTTAACAGTCATCGAATGCCGCATAGATCTGCGGCTTAACTAACTCAGCTAGGGTAGCTGCTATTTGTATTCGGATATTTAGGTAATAAATGGTGACGAATGTGTGGCTATAAGGGAAGGTTGGAGGCTACGTTAAAAAAAAGTAGTAGTAGTAATAGTAGAAGTAGTAGTGGTGGTCAAAACGTTGATCAAAGCAGCTTCACTCCTCTAGTGTTCACAACCTCTGGGGGGATGGGACCAAGTGCAAGATGTTTCTACGCCAGACTCGCGGAGGTGATCTCCGAACAGAAGCAGCAGCCCAGAAGTTATGTTACAGCCTGGATGAGATGTCGACTGTACTTCTCTCTCCTTAGGTTGGCTTTGCTCTGCCGACAACAGCTGCAGATATTGACTATGAGGCAGCAGTCACTGAATGCCACATAGATTTGCGGCTCAACTAACTCATCACAGCTAGGATAACTACTTATGTATTAGGATAGCTAATTTTAAAGTAATAAAATGGCGGCGAAGGTGTGGCTATTGGGGGGAGGATGGAGGCCACGTAAAAAAAAGTAGTAGTAGTAGTAGTAGTAGTAGTAGTAGTAGTAGCTTTTCTTATACGTTATATCATGTTCACTCTGTTTTCTACATGATACCTTATAAAAAAAAATGACAAATATAATAATCTGTACAGGTTTATGTGAACAAAACTGACTCAATAAATTTGACCCAACAACGAAATCCTTATCGAGAGCTTATGTTTGATACGATACATGTAAATCAAATGTTGGTAGTTTATTGGTGATAAAGGAAACGGTAGGCAGGAACAGTCTTAAGAGTTGTGTTGTTGAAAATGCTGGGCTCTGGTCGTCTCATGTTCGAGCCACAAAACGTTTTCTGTACCTTTTGCACCAATATAGAAATAATCACAAATACACACCATTATTATCACCATCATCATCACCATCATCATCACCATCATCATCATTATCATCTTCATCATCATTATTATCATCTTCGTCATCAACACCATCAACACCATCATCATCATCACCATCATCATCACCAACACCATCATCACCATCATCATCACCATCATCATCACCATCATCATCATTATCATCTTCGTCATCAACACCATCAACACCATCATTACCATCATCATCATCACCATCATCATCACCAACACCATCATCACCATCATCATCATTATCATCTTCAGCATCATCATCATTATCATCATCACCAACACCATCAACACCATCATCATCACCAACACCATCTTCATCATCATCATCACCAACACCATCATCACCATCATCATCATTATCATCTTCATCATCATCATCATTATCATCATCACCAACACCATCAACACCATCATCATCATCACCATCATCATCACCAACACCATCATCACCATCATCACACAGTAAACACACCGGATGCTCCCGAAGTGGTATTTTTCGAGTGTTAAGTCACTATAAGGAAGTCAAGGACGACCTCAGAGTCATATTCAAGTCCTTCAGTTCCCGCGAGTGAGATGGAGATTACAGAAAATTGTCCTCTTCAACGCCTGGCGACAGATCGTCTGGCGATACCATCACCATTACGGGCGATTGTGTCCTGGCGTTGTGTTTATGAGGTGTGGTGAGCGTGTCTGCCTATTTGTCTCTGTCTGTCTGTCTGTCTGTCTGTCTGTCTGTCTGTGTGTCTGTCTGTCTGTCTGTTTGTCTGTCTGTCTGTCTGTCTCTTTCTCTTTCTCTCTCTTGACTATTTTCTTTCACCTCTCTAATTCTTTAATATTTCAATTACTCTCTGGTACCTGTTAACTGTTACCTGTCAGTTGTTACCTGTCAACTGTTACTCTTTACCTGTTAACTGTTACCTGTTAGTTGTTACCGGTGAACTGTTATCTGTTTTTGTCCCTGTTACCTGTTACTTGTCCATTGTTACCCTTTACCTGTCAACTGTTACCTGTCAACTGTTACCTGTCATAGTTTTTCGTTGCTTGTTACCTGTTTGTTTTTTTAATAATTCACCCGTTACTCGTTCCCTTTTGGCAGTTTCCTGTTAGTTCTTACCTGTTAATCCATATCTGTTGCCTGGTGATGCGAACGTCAGGGTACAAGGATACATATGTCTGGGTCTTCCATAAGAACAAATTGTGTTTTGGTATTTTCTTAAGAGGAAAATAAGAGACAATTGGTACATCCCGCCGTGTGTGTGTGTGTGTGTGTGTGTGCGTAATATACCAACATAAACAGCACAATTTCGACTCTCAGTTTCCCACGATAGTTTATATTGCTCATACAGATACGCATAAAACTCCCTTCAAATACCTTTAAATCAGCGCCACTACAGGCAGCAGGCAGACGGTCGTTAGCCATCATAAGGGTACCATTGTAGGGTGGAAGTGAACGTCAGGCGTTGTTTCTGTGGTAAAGAGGAAAATGATAGATGAATAATATTACACATCAACGCCACTAAAAGCAAGAGTCAGGCGATCGTGCGTTTGGCGTAAATTTTATAAGCATGAAATAAACTGCCATGCACAGATACACACAACACCCCCTCAAAAGTACAAAATATGTCAACAACTCGTATACTGTCATGCACAAATATGTTGGGCCAAAATGTGACTAAAAACGTCGTATACCTCCAGACCAAAATGCCCTCAACATTCAACCACACAACTCTGTCAGATATCGTCCAAAACCATGATCAGAAGCCAAGACTTGTGTGATGGTCGCCCTGTAAGATCCTCCCTCACACAGACACACGGCTCACACCTCCTGCAGAATGAGTGTCTGTTCCTTAAAATCCCAGTTTATTTGACCTGAAAATGATCTGTACTCTAATGCTACCTGGGGGAGGGGGTTAGGTTAGGTTAGGTTAGGTTAGGTTAGGTTAATCTTGGGGTGAAATAAACTATGGCGTCTAATCGTCATGTAATCCTTAAAATCAACTTATATTTCCCTGATCTATCGTCTTCTCAACAAGTCACGACAACAACAAGAACCCAGACATGTTTTCTCATAATCTCCAACACAACAGTAAAGCGTTTGTTGACATATATACTCCCTAAGATATCATGACAACTCTGTAAGGTGTTGAAGCATTGATGTTACGATGTGTAGAGAGAGAGAGAGAGAGAGAGAGAGAGAGAGAGAGAGAGAGAGAGAGAGAGAGAGAGAGAGAGAGGATTGAGGTAACGAGTGGGAAAATCCGCACATACTTGTTCACATTTTCAACTTTCTGATACTGTATACAAAGTGACAATATTTTCGGCCCTTTTATGATTACGGTTTGACTCTTTGAGGACGATATTTTAAGCCATCGTCCTCAAGGGAGCTTTAACATCTATTTCAAAGTGTTTTAAATCATCGTCTCCAAGATGTTTAAACGTTCGTCCTCAAAATCTTATAAAATGTCCCACACCTACACACCAAAAACTTCATCAGTGTCACTAAAGGTGTATAAGCGTCGAAGCCGTGAACTCATTATATGTATCCAGTGGGGTCGATGTTGCCAGCCAGCCAGCCAGCAAAAACCAAACAGTGAGGCGCCTGATTGGTCTTAATGATCTTCAACATGCTACACTTGGGGACCACAAGGGTGCATTTTTATATCAGTAAGTAACATAGCCCCCCCCCCCCACCCACCCACCCACCCATCTACCTGCCCGACTCACCTACCCACCCACCTGCCCGACTCACCTACCCACCCAACCACTCGATTCACCGACTTACCAACCAAACTCTCTCTCTCTCTCTCTCTCTCTCTCTCTCTCTCTCTCTCTCTCTCTCTCTCTCTAGCTATTTACCCATCTATCTATCTACACTTACACACTCTTATATATTTATCTAAATCTATAAATCACGAACATTAACATCACATTAATTTACTCTAGACTCAAGGAAAAACATATTTTTTACAAACAAGAATTATAGCTGTTGCCTCAATGTTTGGGTGACAAGTTTCCTGCATTCTCTTATGACCAGTCTCGCCTTCGGTCATATTCTATCATTAAGGGTTAGTGTCGGCCTCTGTGATGATCGAGGGAGGGAGGGAGGGAGAGAGGGAGGGAGACAAATAGACAGACACAGAGACAGTGCTTCTCGTTAATGAGTGCAGGGCTGAGTGCAAGGTGTGGAGTGCAGGTGTCAAACGGTGTGAAAGTACAGTAGTTTAGCGTTTAGTTCAAAGAGACATGGAGTCAAGGCTTGGGGTATATACTATAAAGGCTCCTCAAGTACGACGTTTGAGTGCGTGGATTGAGTGCATCATTGAGTGTGAGTGTGTGTGTCGGGGGTGAGTGCATGGCCCGGTGCTAGCTCTAAGTGAGAATTGTGGTCGTCCCTACCCACCCCTCCTTGATACACCACCTGATATCTCATATCTCTCTCACCCGACGACGACCCAACAAGCTGGAGCGTCTCTACCCTGGGTCACCCTTCTTGGCACACCCTCACGCATGACTCGGAACGTTCTTTATCCTAATCTTCGTAATTTTAAAACATTTAAAACAATTTTCACTAATTCTACACCATAAATCAGGACCAACGGGAGGAATTAAACTAAAAATATATTGTTTTTACACGAAATATCGAGAAACAGACGAGAAGAAGCAGAGCACTCAGCTGTCGCATCCAGAGGGCCGAATTCGGCATGTGATGGGACGAACAGGCAGGCCTTCTTGGCGCTAGAGTCGGCACCCACGACAACCAACATACAGTTGCGGTCGATCCGTCATCGCCTCGTTGGAAGCCGACGTCACATGCACCACATTTAACCAGCCGGGTTAATGGTAAATTCCTGTTAGCTTGATCAATCGACATTTCATTTGATGAATTTTTGGGGGGTGGGTGGGAGGATGTTGTTGTGTGTGTGCGGACGATCTGTGAGTGAAGGGACGCTGGTTAAGTATCCCGTGCCCTCTCTGTTATAGACGTCCAGCACCGTAAGGGATCAAGATGGTATCGGGGGATATATTACCAAGGTGGTGAATATATTGAGGTGACGGAGGAGGTGCTGGTGGCTGTAGCAAAATGTAAAGAAAAATTGTTGAGTTAAATGTTGGTTAGAATGTTGTGGTGATGGTCTCTCTCTCTCTCTCTCTCTCTCTCTCTCTCTCTCTCTCTCTCTCTCTCTCTCTCTCTCTCTCTCTCTCTCTCTCTGGATACATGCGTCTGTTAACCCCGCCTGTCTTCTGTATCGTTTTTCTTAGTTTGTGTGTCTGTTTTATGACGTAAAAACACACACACACACACACACACACATCTCCTCACCCCCCGGAACAGCGACACAGCCCAGTACACCATGTCATGCCTACATCCTGTTAGCCTTTTGTTTTTCACTCTGTCAGGATTGAGAGAGAGAGAGAGAGAGAGAGAGAGAGAGAGAGAGAGAGAGAGAGAGAGAGAGAGAGAGAGAGAGAGAGAGATCGACGACTCAATGTAAAAGTTATGGACTGTAATCAGAAATAATATGCTTTGAGTTTCCTGTACAAGAGTGAGTACACATGTGCCAGTGTGTGTGTGTGTGTGTGTGTGTGTGTGTGTGGAAATGCGTCACAGCACCACCTTCGACACTACCACATCACCACACTACCACATCACCATACTACCACACCACCACACTACCACATAACCACACTACCTATACCACCCATACTACCACATCACCATACTACCACATCACCACACTACCACATCACCACACTACCTCATAACCACACTACCTATACCACTCATACTACCACATCACCATACTACCACATAACCACACTACCTATACCACCCATACTACCACATCACCATACTACCACATCACCATACTACCACATCGCCACACTACCACATAAACACACTACCTATACCACCCATACTACCACATCACCATACTACCACATCACCATACTACCACACCGCCACACTACCACATCACCACACTACCACATCACCACACCACCACATCACCATACTACCACATCACCACACCACCACACTACAACCCTACACTATCCAACAACCCGCACTACAACACCTCAACACAGGAGTGACTGGACACGCTAGCAGCCTGTCATACATCAGGAATAAAAACAAACTTAGTGTAGGAGTTATATAGAGTGTGTCAGCCATAGAGGGTTTTATTTATTTCCTATATTATCTATAGCATTAGGTTTTACTATAGCAATTATATACATCATGAAATACTATGAAAAGTCTATAATTCTATACATATAAATAAAAATAGAATAATAAGTATCAATTTAAATATTTGAAGTCATTTATTATATAATACACACACACACTCTCTCTCTCTCTCTCTCTCTCTCTCTCTCTCTCTCTCTCTCTCTCTCTCTCTCTCTCCCATCCCTCCATTCCCTTCCTTCTATCTCCCTCTCCTCTTACCTCCCTACTTCCCTCTCCTCCTACCCCCCCATCCCCCTCCCTCCCTCCCTCCTCCCTCTAACCTGTCCTCACATCTCGTTCTTACATCCTTTAGGCGTCCTAATCCGGACTAACAAAGTGTAGGACAGGTCCTTAGGGACGGGGGTGGCTAGCCAGAGTCGCCTCCTACCTCGTGATAGGATCTGGACAAGAGTGGTTCCCGCCTCACCAGTATTAGCGTCCACGTTAAGTGAAGTAAACACGGTGGTTGTACTGTGTGAGTCTGTGGGTGTGTGACGCCAATATGTCTTGTATTTTTAGCAGAGAGTTGACTTTCAGTTTGTCTCGTATTTTGATTTAATTAGACGTTAATGGAGAGGTTTTTTTAAAGGTGTGTGTGTGTGTGTGTGTTTGACTAGCCAACGTACAGATAAACCCTCACCCACACCACCAGTTATTACTAAAACCGTTATCATCATCGCCACCTATCACCAACCATCACCACTGTCACCACCATTACCACCACTGCCACGACTACCACCAATACCACCACAACTACATCCACCACCACCACCACCACCACAACCGCAACCACCATCACCATCCTCACTACCAGCGCATTCACCACCACCCCTCACCACAACCGTCTACCACCAACACCACCATTACCATAATCACCACCACCTGATACATCTCTACGGGAGACGTGACCCCTATTTCAAGGACACATGAACCATTCTCTCTCTCTCTCTCTCTCTCTCTCTCTCTCTCTGTCTCTCTCTCTCTCAGCTGTGTAAACGTCTTCCTGGCCTGGCAGTTGGTTAATGAAGGTTTGTTTATCTGTATTGTAATAAACATGAATGTCAATGATAACGGGAAAAATTATTATTATTATTATTATTATTATTATTATTATTATTATTATTATTATTATTATTATTATTATTATTATTATTTGTATTATTATTTTCATTATGTTTTGTTGTTGTTGTTCGTGTTATCATGTGACTGATCGCTGAATTACAATCAAAAGAATAGGAAAAAGTTAACCTGTGATTGGTGAATGAGACACATTCAACTTAAGAGACACCGGTTGTGATTGGCTGATCAATACCAAGAATGGTCTCTCACTAACCAGCAACCAATCAGGTGCGGGGACGTAAGTCTGTGTGGGAGGACACCGCTTCTCAGTGCACGGCTCTGCCATTGGTCGTCTCGTCGAAATCAACTTTGGCCCATATCAAGGGATACGGAATTATATTAAATCATGTATATAAAAGTCGTTTTGTGTGTGTGTGTGTGTGTGTGTGTGTGTGTGTGTGTGTGTGTGTGTGTGTGTTTTACCTTTGTGATTTTCCCACTGATTATTTATTTTTCTTATATAATTTCTGCGTATGTCTTTAATAGCCATACTATACAATATACAATAATAAACGTTCTCAGATAAAACCCTAAAAGAACGCTATAAACGAATACCTAAAGGAATAAACCCTTAAAGAAACAGCATGAATGATTACTGTAAACGAATCTCTTAAACGAAAACTTAAAACTACTAATCTAAATGATAAAACAAACAAATAAACACATATCCCTAAAATAATCTAAACCACCTCTTGAAAAAACCCTGAATAAACTTAAACCACGACACCTTAAAACCATATCCTAAAACAGACACCTTAACCAAATTGAACCAAAACCAAACCAGTCCTAAAATTAAATAAATTCCCCCCCCCCCCTTAACATTCTTAAAACATGTCCTAATTTATAAAAAAACACATTAACCTAACCTAACCTAACCAAATCCGCCATATGTGCTCGTGACGTGAGAGGTGGGTGAGGAGAGAGAGAGAGAGAGAGAGAGAGAGAGAGAGAGAGAGAGAGAGAGAGTGGCTAGTTACCTGTCGTTGGTTGAGTCAGGTACAGTGATCATCATTAGCAGAGATAAGACCACCTCCAACCTTCAATTAATCACTCTATAGCTTCATAAGTGGGCGGTTATCTCTCCTTGTCTCTTTGTCGACTAGGTGGGGGCGTCTATCTCATTTCTTTGTTGACTATGTTGGCACCTATATCCCGTTTTCTATGTGCTGACTATGTGGGTTACTGTATCGCGTTTTCATTGTGATAAATATATGGTTACGTATCTCACTATTTCTATATTAAACTGTGGCGCCTATTTCCCTATTTTCTTTGTTGTGTGTGTGTGAGTATCTATCTCCCGTTTTCTTTGGTGTATAATTGGGCAGCTATCACCCGTTTTCTCTCTGGTAAGACGGTGTAGAGCGGTGAGATTATTCCACGTCGATAATGATTAATGATAGACTAATGAAGACGAGAGAAGGAGTTAATGGTTATGACTCACAGCAAATGGGGGAGGAGGGTGTGTGTGTGTGTGTGTGTGTGTGTGTGTGTGTGTGTTAGGTGTTGCTCTATGCTTCAAGTACAGTATTACAGGCTTAAGATCATTACCTACACCTGCCAATCAACCACACGACACTAACACCTGCAGTAAACACCTCTCTATATAGGTAAACAAAATCACATTCTGTTTGCATTACACCAACACAACAACAACAACAACAACAACACCAACAGACGCTCACTGAATTATCACTTCCCGCTAATGTTATCTATTTCCGTCTACTGACAAGAGTAAAATATCCAACTCTGTGTTTATTTCCCACGACTCACTAACAATGGGGCAGCCTTTCACTCGTGACCAGCCCAAGGCAGCGTCACCACAAGTACTGATCTCTGACTCATATTTTGACACCTGTTGAAATTAACCCCCCAACCAACCCAACACACTACCTCCACCCTCACCATCCACACCACCCACACACTCCAGCCCCACTCCAACGCACTACCTTCACCCTCCACCCTCACCATCCCCACCACCCACACACTCGACCTCCACCCTCCAGCCCCACTCCAACGCACTACCTTCACCCTCCACCCGCACCACCCCCACCTACACCCTCGACATCCATTCTCCACCCCCAATCGACCCCTCTACCTCCACCCCTACTCCCGCACCACCCCCACCTACACCCACTACCCCACCACCCCTACCTACACCCTCTTCCCCACCACCCCTATAACCTCAACCCTACCTACCACCCCACTACCCCCGCCACTCCCATGAAGTTAAGCAAAAATACAAAGAATTTTACATTTTTTTTAAGTTTGTTTTTTGTGGGAAGGGTGAGGGGGGAGGGGGAGAGGGAGAGGTACGAAATATATGTTGCAGTTCAATAAATACTTCCCCGTTGTGTTGGAATTTAAGTACAGAAACTTTTTTATTCCAGGTAAGAGAGATTTAATGATGTATTCCTATGTTGAAGTCTGTCCTCTTCTCTCTTCTCCATTCCTTCTGTTATCTATCTGTTTCCATCTCTCTTCTTACTGTTTTTCTTATCTCTCCTGTTATTCTTTCTATTACATATCCCTTGTTGTCTCTTTGATGACTTAATCCCTTGGGTATGATTGTCTTAACACCTTGATTACGATGACAAACCCTTCATTATGATTACAACCCCTTGAGTACAATATAATCGTACATGTACTGTAGCCTTCAACATATACTTACATACATACATAATTTATATACTTAGTTCTTATTTACTTGTAATAGTCAGTTATTCTCGACAGCCATAAAACATATATGGATTTAATTTATACGTGTATGTCATTTTGTGTGTGAGCACGCACACACACACACACACACACACACACACACACACAAGCACCATTAAAATAATTAAAGCGTTCCTCGGAGCGAATATAACCAGTAGTGTAGTCACAACACGACAACAGATAAGGACTCCACAAGGTACTTAAAAAACGCTGGGGGTCTGACACAAAGACACGACATAGCGCTGATGACAGAGTCCCCCCTCCTCTCTTACCCCGATAACAACGAGCGCCCACCAGCCACAGCTTAGGGTAAAATTATTAACCTCTCTCTACTTAATCCCGTCATTATCAGCAGTCTTATCACTGCCTTGTTCTTCTCTTCTTACCACTAGTTTCTCCTTGTTTTAACAGCTTTTCTCTCGGTGACCTAGTTTGTCTGTTGTGATTGAGGTGTACATGATAGGCTATATTGGCAAGTATTCTTTAGGTCTGTAGTTACATACATACATACAGTACATGCATACATACTGTACATAATAATGGTTGCCCCTCGTGTAACGAGGATGGCTGGTCCAAGGGCCACCTAGACGTGAATTTGTTTAAGGTGTAGAAGCTGTAACCAAAACAACAACCACACCCTGAGTTAACGAGTTGCATTACACAGTGTCAAGGAATATTCCGTGAAGACCGGACGATTCGCCAACTGCACTGGCTAACCATTACCCCGGAATACGATCCGCAAATCGATTAACATCCAGGTTCCCAATTACTGCTGGGTAGACAGAGGCAAATGGCGCAAAGAAACTTGTCCATAGTTTCACATACATACATACATACATACATACATACATAGTATTCGAATCTCTCTCTTGTATGTCTCCTTACTTATTTATTTTGTTACTCTCTCTCTTTCTCCTTCCCATCGTCAATCTAATAAAGCGAACCACAGATACGAGAAGTTTAGAGGGAAACAGGGAAGAAGGAGGAAAACAAGGAAGAAGTGGGGAAGGAAGAGGAAAATTTAATGAAGAAAGAGAAAAAAAATGATTAAAGAAAAATAATAATGTAAATCAAAAGAACGATGATAATTTCTGTCCGTGAAAAAAAAATTAAGTAAATGAACAATACGGACAACAATTACTATTTCCTTCGTATTTACATTGAAATAATAGTTTAGGTTATTTAATTACTTATTACTAGTCATACGTTTAACTAATTATCCTTTATTTACTTTATATTTATTTTCATTTATTTCGTTACGTTTCGTTTCGTTTCGTTCGTTTTTGTTTTGTTTTGTTTTGTTTTGTTTTGTGTTTTGTTTCGTTTCGTTTTTTTTGCTTTTGTGTTTCGTTTCGTTTCGTTTCGTTTCGTTTTATTTTGTTTCGTTTTGTTTCTGTATAGACAAAGTAAATGACTCAAGAATGTTTTGTAGTGACACATAACAAAATTATTCTACGTTCAACTTGTTTTTCTTACGGGTAATGACGTTTTAAATGAACGTCCAAGAATGTATGTAAAGAGAAGACGACGACACAGAAGTTTACGACCAAAGACACAGTCAGACACAAAGAACAAACAGCGGCGCATGACCGTGACACGTACGTGGTGTCCGTGTCTTTGTTGCGTGTCACCACGGAATATTTCACTCTATTTCATGTCGTCTTATCTACTGAAGAAGGTCTGTGTAGGTATAAGGACAGGTAGGGATGTATAGACAGTTACAGGTGCACAGACAAGTACATGTAGCCTACAGGTAAGGGTTCATAGACCAGGGGAAACAGAGGTACAAGTGCACGTACAGGTGAAAGCACTCACTGTTGTACACAAGCCGCCTCCTGGTGTACTCTATAAGTCTTCAAGCACACAGAGTAGTACTAAAAGATGTAATCACTATATAACATGTACACTAGGCGCCAAGGATTACACTCGGATGCAATGATATTCTACGTACTGTACTGTACATGATGGCCGGAAATGTACACTTATCCTGTGGTAGTTTTTACTAAGCTACTTTATATCCTGTTGTTCTCTGTGTACACTAATATATATAATGTACTTCATATAGTGTTATTCTGAGCACACGCTGTCCTGAAATGTACTATAATTACGTGGTAACACAGTGGTGTACTGCATGTGCTAAGTGTTACTCTGAGCACATGACGACATTAACTGCACTATCATCCTGTCCGAGAGTGTACACTGCCATGTACTACTTCATATAAGATACACTCTGTTATGGATAACTCTGCGTACATATCCCGTAACAAAAATCGTGTACTGTCATATGTTGTTTTGTACAAGTGTCCGTAAATGTACTAAAGAGTCATTTATTACCTTTGTCTTTCTCTTATAATTCGCGTTATTAGTGCTATACTGTGTACACTGGGTCCAAGAATTACACTATGTTGGGTTTGTGTACAGGAAGATCACAGACTATAGCAAGGTAACACGGATAAAGAGATAGACAGGCAGACAGGTAGACAGAAAGGTAAACAGACTGGTAGAGACAGATAAACGGACTGAAAGGTAGGCAGGAGTAGACAGACTAAAACGAACATAAAGGCAGACAAATAAACAGAACGACAGAAAGGCAGACAGACAAACACAGGTGATGACAGCCAACGGGACGCGTACATTATGTGGGGGTTTAAAAAAGAATGTAATTGTCATTTCCTATTACGCGTGTGTATGTATGAGTGTGCGTGTGTATGTATGAGTGTGCGTGTGTATGTATGAGTGTGCGTGTGTATGTCTATGAATGTTTGTGTGCATATATGTGTATGTGTGACCGTGTGCGTGTGGTGTCGATATAGCTGGTGTGCACAAATGGTCATGTACACACCTGCCCGCACCCAGTCACTTCTCATACACTCACCTGTTCACACCTAATCATTGTCATGCATCTTCCTGCTTACACCTAGTCACTGTCATACACCCATCTATCCACAACTAGTTATTGTCTTTCACACTTGTCAACGACCACAAGTACCACCACACGACCACACGACTAGTCACTGGCACAGTCGTACACACACACCTGCCAACGACCACTCACCGAGACATAGTCATACGGCCAGTGACTGACACAACCTGTAATAAACGCATGACAAAAAGAGCAGAGTCCGCAGAGTGACTCTCCAATGAGGGCTTTTGCCCCGGTGAGCTTACGGGGTGCTCAGGGAGTGTGTTGACGTTTTTGTGAATCCGAGCAATGAATCCGCGTTCCGTGTACTCGCCAGTAGTGATGTTACCGTTGATTGCAATAAAAACAGACCTTCCCTCCTCCCTCTCTTCCTTCCCCACTGAATCCCCTTTTCCTCCTCTCCCTCCCCTTTCTCCTCCTACCTTTCACTATTTCCCTCTCCTCTTCCTCCCACTCCCCTTCCTCCCGCATGCTTCCTTACACACGGGTTAAACGAGGCAGTGCTGCAACACGACGGTCGTTAGTTTTTAGTGGTATATTTCCGGTGAAGCGTTTAGTTGTGGGATATCCTTCTGTGGTCAGACTAACTACTGAATTGTCGTTACTGGTAGTTCTAGTACTCAACGAGGCGTTCGGGGAGTTATTGATCTAATGACAGTATCCTCTCCTCCCCACCCCAACCCTCCCTCTTACCCTTCTCCCCACCTAACATTACCCTATCCTACCTTCTCCTCACCCATCATCCCCACCTAACCTCTCTTCACACCTATGTCCTCCCTAAATATATTACCTACCCCGTCCCTCCCCACCTATTCCCTCCGTCCGTCCTCCCTATCCTTCCTACCCCTCCCCTCCCCTCCACCAATTCCCTCCTTCCATCCCTCCACCTATTTCCTCCGTCCTACCTATCCATCCCTCCCTCCCCTCCTCACCTCTTCCCTCCCTCCCTCCCTCTCTCCCTCCTCCCTCCATCCCTCCGTCCCTCCCTCCACTTAAATGACAACATCACGCGTCTCCACTCCCACCCCTCACTATGGCTCAAATTCATCAGGAAGTCAACGGGAGGAACGGCATTATTGGCATCAACGCCCCCTTGATACATCACCCAATAGAGAGAGAGAGAGAGAGAGAGAGAGAGAGAGACAGTGAGAGAAAATAAAAGATCCTGTCTCCCCCTCCCTCCCTTCCATCTATCCTTCCTCCCTCCCAGAACGATCACAGAACTACCATGGCTGCAATTTCCTAATGACAAGTAGTTTAGGAGACGATAAACCAACTCTTCCCCTCTCTTCTCCCCCCTCCTCCCTCCCTCTCCCCCATACCTACTCCTCCCCCTTACCTCCACCTCCCCCTACCTCCTACCTCATCTGTGGCCTCGTTAATTGGCCAGGAGGTGAAATTACAGGGTTGTTAAGGGTCCAGGGTAGTTAGGGACGAGTTAGTGTACCTGTGTGTGTTTATGTTATAGGCGTGTCTTAACGGGATTTTGATTTTTATGACATGACTCTATTCAGAAGGTATTTCCTAGGCTTGTTAAACTCAGTGAACGGAGACAAGAAGCCAGGTGGGCGTAGGAAGTAGTGATAAATAATGATAAAAATAATAATAATAATAATGAAACTAACAATGAGAACAACAACAACAATAATAATAACAACAACAACAACAACAATAATAATAATAATAATAATAATAATAATAATAACAATAATAAAAATAATAATAATAATAATGAAACTAACAATGATAACAACAACAATAATAATAATAATAATAATAATAATAATAATAATAACAATAATAATAACAATAATGACAATAACAACAATAATAATCACAAGAACAGCAACACTAACAATAATAACAAAACTTGCAATAATCACAACCATAACAACAATAACATAACGAGTAAGAATAACAATGAAAAACAGCAAAAACAAATTACTCTAAGACTTTATTTACTCAATATACCGTAACGACACTTAATGAAATAAACGCCATCAATTATACGCAATTTATCCTAATTTACATACGCAAGATCTTCAACTTGATAAAAAGCAAAAGCGGAAAGGAGAGGAGAGGAGAGGAGAGGAGAGGAAGCATATATAGATACAGAGAGAGAGAGAGAGAGAGAGAGAGAGAGAGAGAGAGAGATAAATGAGTTTATACTAATAACTGTACCCCCCCCCTCCCCCCCCTCCCCCCCCCAAAAAAATACCCAATTACAGAGGTACAGGAAATTAGCAATCAATAATCCAAGCTTTTAATCGGGATCAAATTCTTGTGTTCCCGGAAGAAGATCATTTGACTTGAAGAGCAACGAGAGAAAAATTTAAGAGATAAAGAGACACGAGAGAAAAAAGAAGGAGAGGAGAATAATTAGGTAGACAGATAAAAAAAAATATATAATAAGGAAAGTATTATATTTTTTTATATGAAAGGGTTAGGTTAGGTTAGGTTAGTTGAGGAACTTATATATATAGAGACAGCAGAGAGAGAACTAGAGATTAGACAGAGTATAGAGACATTACATAAATAGAGAGAGATTAGAGATTTAAAGAGAGAGAGAGAGAGAGAGAGAGAGAGAGAGAGAGAGAGAGAGAGAGAGACAAAAACACAGAGATATGGTAGAGATAGAAATAGATTACAGATTAACATGTCAATACAACCATACAATTTAAAGAGTTATTACTTACCTTAATAAATTACTGTACAGGAACTCTTATTAACCTGCCAACACCTGCTCTTGGTAACACAGTGGCCGAACTACAGCCAAGGACCTATTCTTCTCTGTAACAAGCAGAATATAGCAGTTAAAAAGCAGAAAAAAAGCAGAAAGAAAGCAGAACAACAGTAAGAATGCAGAAAATAGAAGTAAGAAAGCAAAAAAACACAAAGAAAGCAGAATATAAGAAACAGGAAAAGCAGAAAGAAAGCAAAATATAGCAGTGAGAAAGTAGACAAAGCAGAAATCAGGAAAACAGTAAGAAAGAAGAAGATAGAAGTAAGAAAGTAGAAAAAACAGAAAGCACAAATAAAAGGAAGCAGAATAAACTGATTATTTTTTTTGATGAAAGCAGAAAATATCAGCATGAAAGCAGAAGATAACAGTAAGAAAGCAGAACAAACTACAGCTCTTTGTCAGCAGGAAGAGAGCAGGAAAAACAAACACAAATTTCCCATTAAAAAAAAAAATTCTCCCTTCAGCAGTAACAAGTAGGAAAATTGGACTCTACTCAACAAAACCTAGCGGGAGAATACAACTTTAGCCAGCAGTAATAAGCAGGAAAACTGGGCTCTACTCAGCAGGACCAAGGAGCAGGAGGAGGAAATAGGACTCAGAATGGCGTAGAGTGATTGAGACAAAGTAGGGAACAGCGTTTTGTGTCCAGTGATGAAGCCGAGGTTGACTAGGTCCTGGTGCCCTTAGGGTGAGAGGGAGGGAGAGGGGATGAGAGGAGAGGGAGAGGGAGAGGAGAGGAGGAGGAAAGGGGTGTAAAGGGGGAAAGGGGGTACTGTAAAGCGGGAAGGGGGAAGGAAAGGACAGGATGAAATGGGGGTAGAGGGGGGAGGGGGGGAAGATGAGTGAGGGGGAATGAGAGGGGATAGAGAGGGGGAGAAGAGGAAAGAGAGGTAGAGGGGAGGAAAGAGGAGTGAGGGGGAATGAGAGGGTATGATGAAGGGGAGAGGAGGAAAGCAAGGTAGAGGGGAGAGGAGGTGGAGGGAAAGGTAGGAAGGTAGCGAGAAGGAGGAGGTATGGGAGGTAGATCGAAGAGAGGGAGAGGAGGATAGGGAGATAGAGGAGGAAAAGAGGAGAGAGAGAGAGAGAGAGAGAGAGAGAGAGAGAGAGAGAGAGAGAGACAAACCAAACAAGGCTAAGAACAGACACTGCCAATACGGGCATTCACCAGCGCCTGACGTCCTCCTTCTTAACAACGCTGACACAAACATATATAAAAGCTAAACCCAGACGAACGTTCGCCACCCTTCTGCCTACACTGGCGTTCTTGTATGACACGAGGACTATGTTTTGTCTTGTACACAGAAACTGGAGCTCCTGTTGTTGTTGTTGATGTTGTTATTGTTGTTGTTGTTTATGTTGTTAATGATGTTGTGTTGTTAATGATGTTGTTTTGTTAATGATGTTGTTGTTGTTTTTGTTGTTGTTGTTGTTGTTGTTGTTGCTGCTGTTGTCGTTGTTATTGTTGTTTTTGTTGTGAATGATGTTGTTGATGTTGTTAATGACGTTGTTGCTATTGTTGTTGTTTTTGTTGTTAATGATGCTGTTGTTGTTGTTGTTAATGATGGTGTTGTTGTTGTTGTTGTTAATGACGTTGTTGCTATTGTTGTTGTTTTTGTTGTTAATGATGCTGTTGTTGTTTTTGTTGTTAATGATGCTGTTGTTGTTGTTGTTGTTAATGACGTTGTTGCGATTGTTGTTGTTCTTGTTGTTAATGATGCTGTTGTCGTTGTTGTTGTTGTTGTTGTTGTTGTTGTTGTTGTTAATAATGTTGTTATCAAAAAGTCTTACACTTTGAAATCACTAGTGTTTGTCTATATAACACACACACACACACACACACACACACACACACACACACACACACACACATCATTCCAAAACATATTAATATAAAATGCAATTATATCCAGATTAGAATACTGTTACCCCCGCAGTGACTAGGAATATATAATATGCAAGTTCTTGTTTTTGTGTCTGTCTGTATGTCTGTCTCAGCTTGTCGATAACTCAGAATCCTTAATATTATGAGCAACTTTTTTGTATAAGGTGAATTTATGTGTCCTCAAGAAGCGAGGTTGGTTGGTATGTTAATTTCAGGGTATTACTTGATGCTTTTTGGTGTGTCTCTGTCTGTCTGTCTGTCTGTCTGTCTGTCTGTCTGTCTGTTTGTCTGTCTGTTAGTCTGCTTGTCTGTCTGTCTGTTTGTCAGTCTGTCTGTAATAAAATATGTTTTGAATGCACCTTTTGTTTTGATGGTGAGACAGACAGACAGACAGACAGACAGACAGACAGACAGCCAGACAAGGGGGAGGGCTTTGGATTTTCGGGGGTAAAATTCGAACTACAAAAAGGAAAAAAATTCTTAAAAGACTTATAAATTAAAATAAAAAACCCTAACCTAACCTAACCTAACCTAACCTAACCTAACCTAACCTAAACTGACCTCTAACCTAACCTAAATTATAATAAAACCCCCAATTAATTCAAAGACACAAATTGACCCGAAATTTAGAGAGACAAATCACCAGGGAGCGACAACTATCACCCAAAACACTCATTAACTCCATTACCAAGAGTCTCACCTGCGTCACATAACAAGACCAGGTTAATTACCAAGGCAAAGGCAATACATGTTACCTTATAAGTTCAACTAAGCGGATAATCCATAATTACTCCCAGTGGCTTTGTTAATCGGCTGAGGATCATCATTACGTGTGAGTAATATATCGGAAAATGGTGACATTAGAGAGAGTTTATCGGGAATGGTTTTGTTATTGGTGTTAGGGTGGAGGGTAGCGTTGAATGGTGGTGTTAGGGGGGAGGGTAGCGTTGAATGACGGTGTTAGAGGGGAGGGTAGCGTTGAATGGTGGTGTTAGGGGGGAGGGCAGCGTTGAATGGTGGTGTTAGGGGGGAGGGTAGCGTTGAGTGGTGGTGTTAGGGTGGAGGGCGGCGTTGAATGGTGGTGTTAGGGTGGAGGGCAGCGTTGAATGGTGGTGTTAGGGTGGAGGGCAGCGTTGAATGGTGGTGTTAGGGGGGAGAGCAGCGTTGAATGGTGGTGTTAGGGTGGAGGGCAGCGTTGAATGGTGGTGTTAGAGGGGAGGGCAGCGTTGAATGGTGGTGTTAGGGTGGAGGGCAGCGTTGAATGGTGGTGTTAGGGTGGAGGGCAGCGTTGAATGGTGGTGTTAGAAGGGAGGGCAGCGTTGAATGGTGGTGTTAGGGGGGAGGGCAGCGTTGAATGGTGGTGTTAGGGTGGAGGGCAGCGTTGAATGGTGGTGTTAGGGGGGAGGGCAGCGTTGAATGGCGGTGTTAGAGGGGAGGGCAGCGTTGAATGGTGGTGTTAGTGTGGAGGGCAGCGTTGAATGGTGGTGTTAGGGTGGAGGGCAGCGTTGAATGGCGGTGTTAGAGGGGAGGGCAGCGTTGAATGGTGGTGTTAGGGTGGAGGGCAGCGTTGAATGGTGGTGTTAGAGGGGAGGGCAGCGTTGAATGGTGGTGTTAGGGTGGAGGGTAGCGTTGAATGGTGGTGTTAGGGTGGAGGGTGGTGTTAGGGTGGAGGGTAGCGTTGAATGGTGGTGTTAGGGTGGAGGGTGGCGTTGAATGGTGGTGTTAGAGGGGAGGGTAGCGTTGAATGGTGGTGTTAGGGGGGAGGGCAGCGTTGAATGGGGGTGTTAGGGTGGAGGGTAGCGTTGAATGGTGGTGTTAGGGTGGAGGGTAGCGTTGAATGGTGGTGTTAGGGTGGAGGGTGGTGTTGAATGGTGGTGTTAGGGGGGAGAGCAGCGTTGAATGGTGGTGTTAGGGTGGAGGGCAGCGTTGAATGGTGGTGTTAGAGGGGAGGGCAGCGTTGAATGGTGGTGTTAGGGTGGAGGGCAGCGTTGAATGGTGGTGTTAGGGGGGAGGGCAGCGTTGAATGGTGGTGTTAGAAGGGAGGGCAGCGTTGAATGGTGGTGTTAGGGTGGAGGGTGGCGTTGAATGGTGGTGTTAGAGGGGAGGGTAGCGTTGAATGGTGGTGTTAGGGGGGAGGGCAGCGTTGAATGGGGGTGTTAGGGTGGAGGGTAGCGTTGAATGGTGGTGTTAGGGTGGAGGGTAGCGTTGAATGGTGGTGTTAGGGTGGAGGGTGGTGTTGAATGGTGGTGTTAGGGGGGAGAGCAGCGTTGAATGGTGGTGTTAGGGTGGAGGGCAGCGTTGAATGGTGGTGTTAGAGGGGAGGGCAGCGTTGAATGGTGGTGTTAGGGTGGAGGGCAGCGTTGAATGGTGGTGTTAGGGGGAGGGCAGCGTTGAATGGTGGTGTTAGAAGGGAGGGCAGCGTTGAATGGTGGTGTTAGGGGGGAGGGCAGCGTTGAATGGTGGTGTTAGGGTGGAGGGCAGCGTTGAATGGTGGTGTTAGGGGGGAGGGCAGCGTTGAATGGTGGTGTTAGTGTGGAGGGCAGCGTTGAATGGTGGTGTTAGGGTGGAGGGCAGCGTTGAATGGCGGTGTTAGAGGGGAGGGCAGCGTTGAATGGTGGTGTTAGGGTGGAGGGCAGCGTTGAATGGTGGTGTTAGAGGGGAGGGCAGCGTTGAATGGTGGTGTTAGGGTGGAGGGTAGCGTTGAATGGTGGTGTTAGGGTGGAGGGTGGTGTTAGGGTGGAGGGTAGCGTTGAATGGTGGTGTTAGGGTGGAGGGTGGCGTTGAATGGTGGTGTTAGAGGGGAGGGTAGCGTTGAATGGTGGTGTTAGGGGGGAGGGCAGCGTTGAATGGGGGTGTTAGGGTGGAGGGTAGCGTTGAATGGTGGTGTTAGGGTGGAGGGTAGCGTTGAATGGTGGTGTTAGGGTGGAGGGTGGTGTTAGGGTGGAGGGTAGCGTTGAATGGTGGTGTTAGGGTGGAGGGTGGCGTTGAATGGTGGTGTTAGAGGGGAGGGTAGCGTTGAATGGTGGTGTTAGGGTGGAGGGCAGCGTTGAATGGTGGTGTTAGGGTGGAGGGCAGCGTTGAATGGTGGTGTTAGGGGGGAGGGCAGCGTTGAATGGTGGTGTTAGGGGGGAGGGCAGCGTTGAATGGGGGTGTTAGGGTGGAGGGCAGCGTTGAATGGTGGTGTTAGGGTGGAGGGCAGCGTTGAATGGTGGTGTTAGGGTGGAGGGCAGCGTTGAATGGTGGTGTTAGGGGGGAGAGCAGCGTTGAATGGTGGTGTTAGGGTGGAGGGCAGCGTTGAATGGTGGTGTTAGAGGGGAGGGCAGCGTTGAATGGTGGTGTTAGGGTGGAGGGCAGCGTTGAATGGTGGTGTTAGGGGGGAGGGCAGCGTTGAATGGTGGTGTTAGAAGGGAGGGCAGCGTTGAATGGTGGTGTTAGGGGGGAGGGCAGCGTTGAATGGTGGTGTTAGGGTGGAGGGCAGCGTTGAATGGTGGTGTTAGGGGGGAGGGCAGCGTTGAATGGCGGTGTTAGAGGGGAGGGCAGCGTTGAATGGTGGTGTTAGGGTGGAGGGCAGCGTTGAATGGTGGTGTTAGGGTGGAGGGCAGCGTTGAATGGCGGTGTTAGAGGGGAGGGCAGCGTTGAATGGTGGTGTTAGGGTGGAGGGCAGCGTTGAATGGTGGTGTTAGAGGGGAGGGCAGCGTTGAATGGTGGTGTTAGGGTGGAGGGCAGCGTTGAATGGTGGTGTTAGAGGGGAGGGCAGCGTTGAATGGTGGTGTTAGGGTGGAGGGCAGCGTTGAATGGTGGTGTTAGAAGGGAGGGCAGCGTTGAATGGTGGTGTTAGGGGGGAGGGCAGCGTTGAATGGTGGTGTTAGAAGGGAGGGCAGCGTTGAATGGTGGTGTTAGAGGGGAGAGCAGCGTTGAATGGTGGTGTTAGAAGGGAGGGCAGCGTTGAATGGTGGTGTTAGAGGAGAGGGCAGCGTTGAATGGTGGTGTTAGAAGGGAGGGCAGCGTTGAATGGTGGTGTTAGGGGGGAGGGCAGCGTTGAATGGTGGTGTTAGGGTGGAGGGCAGCGTTGAATGGTGGTGTTAGGGTGGAGGGCAGCGTTGAATGGTGGTGTTAGGGGGGAGGGCAGCGTTGAATCGGTGTTTATAGATATTATCACCAAGAACATGATGACTCACGGAGGTTGAGGTGTGTGTGTGTGTAATAGACGGTTGTATATATATTCATGTATATTAATATTTTTTGGCCTATATATGTGTACATACCTGTATACTTTATTTTTGTGAAAGTGACTGAAAGAATGAATATAGTTACGTATATCATGAAATACATACTGGAATATTATGTATATGAGCATGAATTCTTTTTTGTGTATGAATATAATTATTATTGCGTGTAGATTATGCTCTCATGTATACATATATAAGTGTGTATGTAGTCTATACGTAAATACCTGTCCGTGTCTGTATACTACACGACCACACGAGCCTGTACGCTCTCCTGACCACACAAGTCGCCCGGTATATATTAATTACGGGTCTATAGTCTGCTCTCTCTCTCTCTCTCTCTCTCTCTCTCTCTCTCTCTCTCTCTCTCTCTCTCTCTCTCTCTCTCTCTCTGACGAGCTAAATAGCACTAAATAGATACAATAACTCACTGTGTTTATCTCCAGGGCCCACCCACGGGAGGGAGGAGAGGATATGGAGGGGGATGGTGAGGAGGGATGGGGAGAAGGTGATGGAGGGGGGGTGGTGGTAGAGGGGGAAGGTGGTGGAGGGGGAGGAGGTGGAGGGGGAAGGTGGTGGAGGGGGGGGTGGTGGTGGAGGGGGAAGGAGGTGGAGGGGGAGGAGGTGGAGGGGGGATATAAAGGAGCTGCCAGATTGACCCCTCCGGCCACAAAATCAGAAACACAGGTTAGGTTAGGTTAGGTTAGGATACACAGAGGAGGGAGAGTGAGTGAGAGAGGGAGGAAGGGAGGGATATGGGAAAGGAAGGGATGATGGAGAGGGAGTGAAAGTGGGAAAGAAGAAAGAAGGGTGAGAGGGAAGGAGGAAGTGATAGAGGGAAGAAGAGAGAGCAGGAGAGAGAGAGAGAAGAGGTTAAGGAGATTGATGTGTGTGTGTGTGTGTGTGTGTGTGTGTGTGTGTGTGTGTGTGTGTGTGTCTGTATTTATGAGTATATCAGTGCAAAACACACACACACACACACACACACACACACACACACACACACACACACACACTTTCCACAATTCAGAAAGTACTCTATAAATGTATACAATGCAGCTGATGATGGTGGTGGCGATGGTGGTGGGGGTGGTGGTGATGGTGGTGGTGATGGTGGTGATAATGATGGTAGTGGGGGTGGTGGTGCTGGTGGGGGTGGTGGTGGTGGTGATGCTGGTGGTGATGCTGGTGGTGATAGTGGTGATAATGATGGTAGTGGGGGTGGTGGTGCTGGTGGGGGTGGTGGTGCTGGTGGGGGTGGTGGTGATACTGGTGGTGATAATGATGATGGTGATGGTGGTGGTGGTGGTGCTGGTGGTGGGGGTGGTGTCGATGGGGGTGGTGGGGATGGTGGTGGGGGCTAGGCTCGACCACCCAGGAAGAGAAGGATGGATGGAGGGAGGAGGTGGAAGGAGTGAAATATACTAAATATCGTCCGAATATACTCCTGCCTCAAGTATATTTCATCGCTGGAGTATACTGCCTCAAGGGTAAGCCAAAGACTATCATACCAACCTCTCATCTCCAATTACCTCTTGTTTATGAGACCATTAACGTGAACTGTTGATCAAGGAGAGAGAGAGAGAGAGAGAGAGAGAGAGAGAGAGAGAGAGAGAGAGAGAGAGAGAAAGAGACAAACAAACAGACACGAGAGGGAGCAAGAGAAATAGAGAGTGTGAGAGAGATAAAGCGAAACAAAGAGAGAGATATAAAAAATAATAAAAATAATATTAACCGTTATCTCTAATTAGGTTTCAGACGAGCTGCAATTTTCGTGGTGATTATAACGTGTTTTGTGTTATGTAGGTCAGCGTATGTTAGCCAAAGGGTGACTCTGGGGGGGGGGGGGGCGGGGGAGTAGGAAAGGAGGAGTGGGAGGAAAGGAGTGAGGGAGGAAGTTAGGAGTGAGGAAGGAAGTTAGGAGTGAGGGAGGAAGTTAGGAGTGAGGGAGGAAGTTAGGAGTGAGGGAGGAAGTTAGGAGTGAGGGAGGAAGTTGGGAGTGAGGGAGAAGTTAGGAGTGAAAGAGGAAGTTAGGAGTGAGGGAGGAGTTAGGAGTGAAAGAGGAAGTTAGGAGTGAGGGAGGAAGTTAGGAGTGAGGGAGGAAGTTAGGAGTTGAGGGAGGAAGTTAGGAGGTGAGGGAGGAAGTTAGGAGTGAGGGAGGAAGTTAGGAGTGAGGGAGGAAGTTAGGAGTGAGGGAGGAAGTTAGGAGTGAGGGAGGAAGTTAGGAGTGAGGGAGGAAGTTAGGAGTGAGGGAGGAAGTTAGGAGTGAGGGAGGAAGTTAGGAGTTGAGGGAGGAAGTTAGGAGTTGAGGGAGGAAGTTAGGAGTGAGGGAGGAATTTAGGAGTGAGGGAGGAAGTTAGGAGTGAGGGAGGAAGTTAGGAGTGAGGGAGGAAGTTAGGAGTGAGGGAGGAAGTTAGGAGTGAGGAAGGAAGTTAGGAGTGAGGGAGGAAGTTAGGAGTGAAGGAGGAAGTAGGAAGGGGTAGAGGAAATGAATTGGGGGATGGGGGTTGGGAGGGGGGGGAAGGAGGGAATAAAGAGAGGGAATGGGAAGGAGAGGGGATGAGAGAGAAAGAAAGAGTAAGAAGGGAAGATATTAGATGGGAGTAGGAAGGACGGAAGGAGAGAGGGGGAATAGGGAGTTAAGAGGGAGTAGGAGGGAAGGGGGCAGAGGGAAGGAGTAGGGAGGGGGGGAGGGGGAGTAACAAATGAAACAGGGATTACAAAAAGTTACCGAGAAAATAATATTGGTAGTAGGGAGTCTCTCTCTCTCTCTCTCTCTCTCTCTCTATCACACCTGTATCACTCTCTCTCTCTCTCTCTCTTTCTCTCTCTCTCTCTATCACACCTGTATCTCCCTTTCTCTCTATCACACCTCTCTCTCTCTCTCTCTCTCTCTCTCTCTCTCTCTCTCTCTCTCTCTCTCTCTCCTCTCTCTCTCTCTCGGCCATAATATTACGTCAGTTTGGTTTACGCTGACTTACCTGATGTATGTATGTATGTATGTATGTATGTATGTATGTATGTATGGTATCTAAATATACCCATTCCTTAAAGTTAATGAAATACAGACTACAGTGAGACAGACAGACACAGACTAACAGACATAGACAGACTAATCTCACCTCACAGCACAACATCACCAGAGGAACACACACACACACACACACACACACACACACACACACACACACACATGAACCAGTTAATTAAAATATCAATCTGTATTTATTTGACCCGGGATGTTTTTTTTTCCTTTTTTTTCTATTCTTTAATCAAGATGAACTCAGCAAAACGCAAGTAGTATTTTTTGATTTGTTTATTACCTCCCCACCTCCTCCCTACCTTCTCCTCCCCACCTCTTCCCTACCTTTTCCTCCCCACTTCCTCCCTACCTCCTCCCTACCTTCTCCTCCCCACCTCCTCTCGACCTTTTCCTCCCCACTTCCTCCCTACCTTCTCCTCCCTACCTCCTCCCTACCTTCTCCTCCCCACCTCCTCCCTACCTTCTTCTCCCTACCTCCTCCCTACCTTCTCCTCCCCACCTCCTCCCTACCTTCTTCTCCCCACCTCCTCTCTACCTTCTCCTCCCCACCTCCTCCCTACCTTCTTCTCCCCACCTCCTCCCTACCTTCTTCTCCCTACCTCCTCCCTACCTTCTCCTCCCCACCTCCTCCCTACCTTCTTCTCCCCACCTCCTCTCTACCTTTTCCTCCCCACCTCCTCCCTACCTTCACCTCCCGACCTACTCCTCCCTTGCTTCACCCTACCTCCCCCTGCCCAGTTCCCTACCACTTCCCCAACCTCTACTCTACCTCCCCCTACTTCTACCCCTCCCTCTACACCACCTCCCCCTATTTCTGTCCCTCCCTCTACCCCACCTCCCCACCACTTCTCCCACCACCTACCCACCAAGAATCCTCAAATAATTATTCCTCACCTGGTAATTAGCTTTAAATTACCTGTTTCTCCCTTTACCTCTCCGCTTCTTAATTGGACACTTAATTATCGAGAAGAAATCATAAACCGAGATGCACAGATTTAAATGTAATTAAGACTTAGAAAATCCTGACAGACCTCACGACACTTACTTAAATCTGACCCGAGTGGTTACTTATTCGAAGGTGAGTTTTAATAAGTGTAAGTAAGTAGGATTACTACCATAACGTGGCCGTACTTAAAAGAGTTATTGATGCTTCCTGTAATTTGTAATTTGTAACTTGTTTGTCTTAGGAAAAACCCGCGCCCCTTCACTCTTGTTATGGAGTGGGTGAGGGAGGGAGTGAGGGAGGGAGGGAGGGATGATGGAGGGAGGAGGAAAGTGGTGGTGGCAGTGGGAGAGATGGAGGAAGGGTAGGACAAGAGTGGTAGTAGGAGGGTTGGGGGAGGGAGGGAAGTGGTGTTGGGAGGGTAGGAGGGAAGGAGAGAGGGGCGGAGGGACCGAGGGAGGGAGAGAGGGTAAGTGAAGGAGAGGGAGGGAGGGTAGGTGGGAGTGAGGGAGAGAGTGGGGGAAATGCTAGTTGGAGGGAGGGGGAGGGGATGATGGAGGAGGGGGAGGGGATGATGAAGGAGGGGGAAAACGGGAACAGAAATGAGAGAGATAAGGAAGAAGTTTGTAAAGGTAAGAGAGAGAGAGAGAGAGAGAGAGAGAGAGAGAGAGAGAGAGAGAGAGAGAGAGAGAGAGAGAGAGAGAGAGAGAGAGAGAGAGGAGAGAGAGAGGTGAAGAAATTAACTAAAATGAGAAAAAAGAACGAATAAAGATAAGAAAGGGAGACAGACAGACAGGAAGGTGAGATTGTATTTCTATTAGGAAAAACACCTTGAGATGCTAATATTGTCAGTGTGACTGTTGCTTACCACCTCTCTCTCACTCTCTCACACAAGCCCTCACCCCATACATAATTGCATCTCTCATCCCTCTCTACAAAAGCCAAGATGAAAAAAATAAATAAAAAATCCCCGCCCGATACTAATCTCCTTAATGATGATAAATCCGGACATTAATTCCAGTTTACGCAAGTGATAAAAACAAACTAACTCAATACACGTATTTTTTTTTTTTTGTCTTCTCTTTTTTTAAATTTTACTTCAACTTACGACTACAGATCACCTCAGGTATGTAATCACTCCCTTGAGATAAAAAAAATACATATATATATAATTTGTTCTCTCGTTTGAATATAAAAAAAACAAGATTTACATTGAGGTTATTAGAGAATTAGACCCATTTCGTTAAGTCAGGTCTCGTCCACTTGGAGTAATTTTGTGTTAATTGTACAGTACAGGTAACTTCGCTTGTTGCCTGTGGTTGGGATATTAGTTTAGTTAGTAGGGTTGGTAGAGGGTGGATGGATGGAGGGATGGATGGCTAGTTACACTGTAGATTGATTGATGTGATCTGATGTGATGAAATTGTGATGTGAAGTGATGTGATTGTGATGATGTGATGTGATGTAATGTGAAGTGATGTGATTGTGATGTAATGTGAAGTGATGTGATTGTGATGTGATTGTGATGTGATGTGATGTGATGTGATGTGAAGTCAATTATAGAAAGAAAAAACATGTCTCCAATACCCAGTTATTCTTGGTGTGTGAAGACCACGAAGACAAACTATTATAAATGATAAAAATATGAATAATTTCATGAATGAAAGAAATAGTTTATTTGTTAATTTACACACACACACACACACACACACACACACACACACACACACACACACACAATTACGACCCAAAATATCACCTCGACTCTTGACATGATCCAGGTACTTATGGGTTAGGTATGTGATTGGTTTAGGACAGGTAGACACTGGGTTATAGATCAGCCGAAAACCTAAATTCAACATAAACCAAAAATCTGTGGGTCAATTAAACAGGGAAAAGGTGTATTTTAACAACAACAGACGACAACTAATAAAATATTTTATTAACTTGTGACTATAAAGATGATATTCCTTTTAGCCAATGACAGAGAAGATCGGGATCACAGTGCCAATAGGAGAACAGTAACAGAAACGATATTTATACAGGAGCGTCACGTCACGTCTTACGGAAACTGTGGATTATCATACAGAACACCCCTGCGCCACCTGTTGGTAGGTTAATGAACTGACCAACCATTTAACCAATAAAAAGAAAGTACGGACACCTTCAGCCAATAAGATCGCAAGTTTACACGACTGGTCATCATGAAGAGGATTGTGATTGTTTTGTTTTCCGCGTGAGGATTAAGTCAACCAGGGACGAAGATTAAGAAACAGGTGGTTTGGGCTCTTCAGCTTGTTTGTAAACTCCTCCCACTAATGACGTCATCTACCAAGACGAATTGCCTGGATTTGCCGTTTTTTTAGTGGGTGAATATCCCCGTGCTATTCTCACATTGGCTGCATGACCCTACCAACAGATGGCGCTGGCATGTAGTCAGAGAAACTTAACAGCACGCCATAAAACGAATCCTTGAGACGAAATCTCTACTATATTCTTGCACTATCCTCGTATTGGTTGAATGTTCTCATGCTCTTCTCTTATTAGCTGAATATTCTTTTGCTGTTCCATTATTGGCTGAGTATATCCTCATTAATCTCTTATTGGCGCAAGTGTTCTTACCATGTTGTTTTATTGTCTATGACCTGGACAGTTAGTTATCTCACCAACAGTTGTCGCAGGAATGTTTGTTTATGGTTAAAGTCAGAGGAAACTAATTATGGGAAGGATTATTGCATTCAGTTGTGTGTGTGTGTCTGTCTTCTTCTTATTATTATTAGTAGTAGTAGTAGTACTAGTAGTACTTATCATTAATGGTTTGTCCCTCGTGTAACGAGGATGGCGGCCCTATGACCACCTAGGAGTGAATTTGTTTAAGGTGAAGAAGCTGTCGCCAACACAACAACCACACCCTAAGTTAACGAGCTGCATAATCCAGTGTCAAGGAATAGTCCGAGAAGACCGGACAACTCGCCTACTGCACTTGTTAAACATCACCCCGGAACACGATCCGTAAATCGACTAACATCCAGGTTCCCAATTACTGCTGAGTAAACAGAGGCAAATGGCGTAAAGAAACTTGCCCATAGTTTCACCCTGCCCGGGGAATGAACCTTGGTCCGCTCGCTTGCGAGGCGAACTTGCTGACCATTACATATACATAGACACATGTACATATACAAAACCTGCAAATACACGTGTATGAGCAATTTAAAAACACACACACACACACACACACACACACACACACACATCAGATCATTCAGCACCTCCCCCCGACCACCCCCCCCCCCACACACACACACAATTTCACCTGTCACAGCTTAATTACTAAAGATATGAACAGTTCTTCATAATAATTACCTCTAACATACGAACTATATCAAGAACCAATTATATCTTATACCAAGCCTCATATAACGAAGGTAAGGTCGTAACTAATGGTCTTACGGGAAAAAGAAAATGACTTACGATAATAATTCAGGGAGAGAACATTATAAGGTGATAAATAAGAATTGGGAATAATGAAGAATAATTAAAATGTCTTCAGCGTCGTGATTGTTTTGTTGTGTGTGTGTGTGTGTGTGTGTGTGTGTGTGTGTGTGTGTGTGCGTGTGTATGTGTGTGTGTGTGTGTGTGTGTGTGTGTGTGTGTGTGTGTGTGTGTGTGTGAACGCATGAATAATTGTGCTTGTAGTCACATACATGGTCATATATGCTTAAGGACAAATCACACACACATACATACATTTCCACCAAATCCTTCCCACAAACACACCCTTCCACCATCTCTCCACCACGCCCATCCCACAAACACAGCCCTACAAAACTTACCCACCACACCCCCTCCACCACATCCCTCCCACAAACACACCCCTTCACCATTTCCCCACCACATCCCTCCCGTAAACACATCCCTCCACCACCTCCCCACCACACCCTTACCACACACAACACTCACCGCTTCCATCACCAAGGTTCCCACCCAATATGTCTCACTAACCATGGAACGACCACAAACTCTCCATAGAACCTGTGTGAAGAATCCCACACCTCAGTCCCTTCCCTACCTCCCTCCTTCCCTCCTTCACTCCCTCCCTCTTTGTTTCCCTCATAGGATAGCATCCTCCATCCTCCCTCCTTCTCGGCTTGCCCTACTCCCTTCTTCTCTCTTCCACCCTCACAAACTCTCTCTCACTTTCTCTTCTCAATCCCAAAATTCCACCTCACTCCTTCCTCATTCTACCTCCTCTGCTTCTCCCCTCCCCTTACTTTCTCCCTCCCTTCAACCATTCCCCTCCTTCCTTCTGTCTCTCCTTTCATCCTTCCTCTCTCTCCGCTATTTTCACCCCCTCCCTCTCTCCTCCTCCTCTCCCTCCTCACTCCCCCTTCTATTTCACTCCCCTTCTCTTCCTTTTCCCTCCAATTCCCTTCCTCTCACCCTCCTTCCAGCCCTTACCCTCCTTCCCTCCCTTCCTCCCTTCTCATTCTCCCACCTCTCTCCCTCCCCTCTCTACCCATTCCCTTCTCTCTCTCTCTCCCTGCCCCAACCCTTCCCACCTTCCTCCAACCCTCCTTCTCTCCTTCCCTCCAACTCTCCTCCCACCTTATGTCTCTCCCACACCGTTCATCTATTAGTTCTGGGAATCTGAACACCTAAACATACGCTTATACTTACGCAGAAAGACGCATTGGCTTCTACCTCGACCAGCAACACTGCCTCTACCTCTACCAAACGGTGGAGCGAAGACTATTTGCTAGTTGTGTGTGTGTGTGTGTGTGTGTGTGTGTGTGTGTGTGTGTGTGATATAACAATGTTTCAGCCGTCATCAAGGTAGACGTGTGGTGGCAGCCTGGAGGAGTGATCACCTCGGTGCTGAGGATCACTGGTCGATCCACCTACATCATCATATGTCTTTTGTCGAATTATTATTATTATTATTATTATTATTATTATTATTATTATTATTACTATTATTATTATTATCAGTAGTAGTGTTAGTAGTAGTAGAAGTACTGATGTCTGCCTGTCTGTCTGTCTGTCTGTCTGTCTGCCTGCCTGTCTGTCTTCTGTCTGTCTGTCTGTCTGTCTGTCTATATGTATGTGTGTAAGTCAGACGCCTTCCCACGCTCAAAAGTAAAGGAGAAAAACTTAACATATAATAATCATTTAAAAATCCATCTCTTTGCCTCAACATAAATGACCCAAATGAACACATTTTCACGTGCCCAATTAACTAGACAGTCTTACCCCATTGGTGTATCGTAGATTAAATGAACCAATTAGGCGTCATAATTATCGTAAGAATCTTTGAGAATTCTTCTTTGTGTCGTAAGAGAAATGAGTCAGATAGAGGCAACAATTAACATACGATCCTTTGAGAATGGGTCTTTGTGTCGCACCTTAAGTGAGCTTGTTAGCCCCCAGTAAAGGTGAACATTGTGTTATGGTGAGTGAGGGTCCTGGTGCAGGTGATCAGGTGTAAGGTGAGGACTGTCACTCATTTCTGCTGGGCTTCTTAATCTGTGTGTCGCGTCTTACTGTCACCTGAGACTGTGTGTGTGTGTGTGTGTGTGTGTGTGTGTGTGTGTGTGTGTGTGTGTGTGTGTGCATTCATTTGTTTGAGTGTATTAATTATTCTCACCTTTCATAACTCCACCCCACTCCTCATCCTCTCATCCTCCTCCTCCTCCTCCTCCTCCTCCGCGTCCTCTCTCTCTATCCTCGCCTCCTTTCTTCCCATCCTCTCCTCCTCCTCCTTCTCCTCCTCCTCCTCTCTCCCCATCCTCTCTTCCTCCTTCTCCTTATCTTTCTTCCCTCCTTCCCGTCTTCGTAGGCCGATACCGACAGACTAACTCAAATTACAGTCAATAGCACCGACATATTATGAGGGGAAGGTATTAACAAGTTCCAAAGTGAAGGAAGTATCAAATTCCCCAACACTCCTTTTACCATCCCCACAACTCCCCCCCCCAACTCCCCCTTCCCCCAATTCCCCCTCCCCACAACTCCCCCCTCCCCACAACACCCCCCCCCCCACAACCCCCCCCTCCCCACAACTCCCCCTCCCCCACTCCCCCTCCCACAACTCCCCCCTCCCCACAACTCCTCCCTCCCCCTTTTGACTCGGAAGTCTTATAAGTTAGTCTTATTTAAAGACCAATAACTATTTTGACACGATGAGTCTTAAGTGGGGAGGGAGGGAGGGGAGGGAGGGAGTCGAGGAAAGAGGGTAAGAGAGGAGGGGGAGTGAGAAGAATAAGTTAGGGGAGAGAAAGAGAGGTGCAGGAAGAGAGGAGAATTAAGAGGGGAGGAGAAGAGGGAAGAGGAAGTAAGGGGAAATGAGGGGAGGGGAAGAGAGGAGAGTTAAGAGAGGAAAGGAAGGAGGGAAAGTAAGAGGAGGGGAAGAATGGGAGAGAAAGGAGGGGAGAGGGTAGGGAGAAGAAAGACAAGGGGGCGGGAGAGAAGAGGGGGAAAGGAAATGCAAGAAGGGGAAGAAAGGGAAGGAGAATAGGGAAGGAAGAAGGAGGAGGGGTGTAGGAAGAAGACAAAGGAAGGGATTAGAGGAACAGAAGGGGAGAGAAGGAAAGGGTAAGAGGTAGAGGAAGGAGGAAAAGGGATGTGTGTGTAGCGTTGATGTTTGTTCTAAGTATACCGTTGGTGATACCAGAACATGTGGCGCTGATTCAGTCACTCCTAACATTCAACGCCATAACAAGAAGCTGTGTGTGTGTGTGTGTGTGTGTGTGTGTGTGTGTGTGTGTGTGTGTGTGTGTGCAATATAACAATGTTTTAGCCGCATCAAGACAGACGTTTGGTTGCAGCTTGGAAGAGTGATCACCTCGGTGCTGAAGATCACTGGTCGAATCACCTTTGAAGTTGATCCGTCTTTTGTCGTATTATTATTATTATTATTATTATTATTATTATTATTATTATTATTATTATTATTATTATTATTATTATTATTATTATTACAAGTAATAGTAGTACTGATGTCTGTCTGTCTGTCTGTCTGTCTGTCTGTCTGTCTGTCTGTCTATATGTATGTGTGTAAGTCAGACGCCTTCCCACGTTCTCAAGTAAAGGAGAAAACTTAACATATAATAATCATTAAAAATCCATCTCTTTGCCTCAACATAAATGACCCAAATGAACACATTTTCACGTCCCCAGTTAACTAGACAGTCTTACCCCATTTGTGTATCGTAGATTAAATGAACCAATTAGGCGTCATAATTATCGTAAGAATCTT
>CAUDMG010002184.1:2062500-2127500 GCA_958450375.1 Homarus gammarus | reverse complement strand
GACAAGGGGGCGGGAGAGAAGAGGGGGAAAGGAAATGCAAGAAGGGGAAGAAAGGGAAGGAGAATAGGGAAGGAAGAAGGAGGAGGGGTGTAGGAAGAAGACAAAGGAAGGGATAAGAGGAACAGAAGGTGAGAGAAGGAAAGGGTAAGAGGTAGAGGAAGGAGGAAAAGGGATGCTGAAGGAAGAGTGTGTGTAGCGTTGATGTTTGTTCTAAGTATACCGTTGGTGATGCCAGAACATGTGGCGCTGATTCAGTCACTCCTAACATTCAACGCCATAACAAGAAGCTGTGTGTGTGTGTGTGTGTGTGTGTGTGTGTGTGTGTGTGTGTGTGTGTGTGTGTGCAATATAACAATGTTTTAGCCGCATCAAGACAGACGTTTGGTTGCAGCTTGGAAGAGTGATCACCTCGGTGCTGAAGATCACTGGTCGAATCACCTTTGAAGTTGATCCGTCTTTTGTCGTATTATTATTATTATTATTATTATTATTATAATTATTATTATTATTATTATTATTATTATTATTATTATTACAAGTCATAGTAGTACTGATGTCTGTCTGTCTTTCTGTCTGTCTGTCTGTCTGTCTGTCTGTCTATAAGTATGTGTGTAAGTCAGACGCCTTCCCACGTTCTCAAGTAAAGGAGAAAACTTAACATATAATAATCATTAAAAATCCATCTCTTTGCCTCAACATAAATGACCCAAATGAACACATTTTCACGTCCCCAATTAACTAGACAGTCTTACCCCATTTGTGTATCGTAGATTAAATGAACCAATTAGGCGTCATAATTATCGTAAGAATCTTTGGGAATTCTTCTTTGTGTCGTAAGAGAAATGAGTCAGATAGAGGCAACAATTAACATACGATCCTTTGAGAATGGGTCTTTGTGTCGCACCTTAAGTGAGCTTGTTACCCCCCAGTAAAGGTGAACATTGTGTTATGGTGAGTGAGGGTCCTGGTGCAGGTGATCAGGTGTAAGGTGAGGACTGTCACTCATTTCTGCTGGGCTTCTTAATCTGTGTGTCTCGTCTTACTGTCACCTGAGACGGTGTGTGTGTGTGTGTGTGTGTGTGTGTGTGTGTGTGTGTGTGTGTGTGTGTGTGTGTGTGTGTGTGTGTGTGTGTGTGTGTGTGTGTGTGTGCTGACATCGTTCAAGTATCAACTGACCATTAACCAGAGAGTAACTTATCTCAGTTAATGCGTCAGCCGTCAGCGACACGTAATAAGAGGGACTAAAGGCTACTGACGTTCTTATACAGTACAACGCTGACACAATCATCAATCTTAAAGTACATGAAACAATATTAAACTGACATCTTTTCAACTATCAACTAACTACAAATACAATGTAACTCAGTCAGGTAATAAACCATCTACCGTGAGCGATACGTCCTCTCAAACCGAATATCGAGTTCATACAATTGTTCCGCTGTCATCCGTCATCCGTCAGCCGTCATCTGTCAGCAATCATCCATCACATAACAACAAAAAGTCGATGAATTAATGATGTTCTTTACAACGACTGAGACCGTCACTTACCTCACCAATGATCAGATTTACAACTTTAATGGCGACAGGTGTTCTATAGTGGGGGGAGGAGAAGAGGTGGGAGGAAGGGGAAGAGAGAGGGGAGAGGGAGGAAAGTGAGTGAGAAGTGAGGGAAATCGAGAAAGAAGGACATTGAAGAGAAAGGGAGAAAGAGTGGGAGAGAAAGAGACAAACAGATTGATAGAAGTGAGTGGGAGAGGAAGGAGAGGTGTAAAAAGAAGGAGGGGCAGTAAGGGAAAGTAGGAAAGAAGAGAGTGAGAGGGAGAGAAAGAAAAATACGACAGAGGAAATGAGAGAGAGAGAGAGAGAGAGAGTAAAGACGAGGGCGAAACAGATGACTAGGAAAGGAAGGGAGAGGAAGGGATGGGGAGGGGAGGAAAGGGAAGGGGAAAGGAGGGGAAGAGCATGTACATGGGAAAGGGAGGGGAGGGGTATGGGTAATTAATTCGTGACCGCAAAATCGTCCTCTTGTGGACAACAGTAATCCACGGCTCCTTCTGTCTGTGTGTGTGTGTGTGTGTGTGTGTGTGTGTGTGTGTGTGTGTGTGTGTGTGTGTGTGATATAACAATGTTTCAGCCGTCATCAAGGTAGACGTGTGGTGGCAGCCTGGAAGAGTGATCACCTGTGTGCTGAGGATCACTGGTCGATCCTACGACGCCATTCTGCGTCTTTTGTCGAATTATTATTATTATTATTATTATTATTATTATTATTATTATTATTATTATTATTGTCAGTAGTAGTGTTAGTAGTAGTAGAAGTACTAATGTCTGCCTGTCTGTCCGTCTGTCTGTCTGTCTGTCTGCCTGCCTGCCTGTCTTTCTGTCTGTCTGTCTGTCTGTCTGTCTGTCTATATGTATGTGTGTAAGTCAGACGCCTTCCCACGTTCAAAAGTAAAGGAGAAAAACTTAACATATAATAATCATTTAAAAATCCATCTCTTTGCCTCAACATAAATGACCCAAATGAACACATTTTCACGTGCCCAATTAACTAGACAGTCTTACCCCATTTGTGTATCGTAGATTAAATGAACCAATTAGGCGTCATAATTATCGTAAGAATCTTTAAGAATTCTTCTTTGTGTCGTAAGAGAAATGAGTCAGATAGAGGCAACAATTAACATACGATCCTTTGAGAATGGGTCTTTGTGTCGCACCTTAAGTGAGCTTGTTAGCCCCCAGTAAAGGTGAACATTGTGTTATGGTGAGTGAGGGTCCTGGTGCAGGTGATCAGGTGTAAGGTGAGGACTGTCACTCATTTCTGCTGGGCTTCTTAATCTGTGTGTCTCGTCTTACTGTCACCTGAGACGGTGTGTGTGTGTGTGTGTGTGTGTGCATTCATTTGTTTGAGTGTATTAATTATTCTCACCTTTCATAACTCCACCCCACTCCTCATCCTCTTATCCTCCTCCTCCTCCTCCGCCTCCTCTCTCTCCATTCTCGCCTCCTTTCTTCCCATCCTCTCCTTCTCCTCCTTCTCCTTCTCCTCCTCCTCCTCTCTCCCCATCCTCTCTTCCTCCTTCTCCTTATCTTCCTTCCTTCCTTCCCGTCTTAGTAGGCCGATACCGACAGACTAACTCAAATTACAGTCAATAGCACCGACATATTATGAGGGGAAGGTATTAACAAGTTCCAAAGTGAAGGAAGTATCAAATTCCCCAACACTCCTTTTACCATCCCCACAACTCCCCCCCCCAACTCCCCCTTCCCCCCAATTCCCCCCTCCCCACAACTCCCCCCTCCCCACAACTCCCCCCTCCCCACAACTCCCCCCTCCCCACAACTCCCCCCTCCCCACAACTCCCCCCTCCCCACAACTCCCCCCTCCCCCTTTTGACTCGGAAGTCTTATAAGTTAGTCTTATTTAAAGACCAATAACTATTTTGACACGATGAGTCTTAAGTGGGGAGGGAGGGAGGGGAGGGAGGGAGTCGAGGAAAGAGGGTAAGAGAGGAGGGGGAGTGAGAAGAATAAGTTAGGGGAGAGAAAGAGAGGTGCAGGAAGAGAGGAGAATTAAGAGGGGAGGAGAAGAGGGAAGAGGAAGTAAGGGGAAATGAGGGGAGGGGAAGAGAGGAGAGTTAAGAGAGGAAAGGAAGGAGGGAAAGTAAGAGGAGGGGAAGAATGGGAGAGAAAGGAGGGGAGAGGGTAGGGAGAAGAAAGACAAGGGGGCGGGAGAGAAGAGGGGGAAAGGAAATGCAAGAAGGGGAAGAAAGGGAAGGAGAATAGGGAAGGAAGAAGGAGGAGGGGTGTAGGAAGAAGACAAAGGAAGGGATAAGAGGAACAGAAGGTGAGAGAAGGAAAGGGTAAGAGGTAGAGGAAGGAGGAAAAGGGATGCTGAAGGAAGAGTGTGTGTAGCGTTGATGTTTGTTCTAAGTATACCGTTGGTGATGCCAGAACATGTGGCGCTGATTCAGTCACTCCTAGCATTCAACGCCATAACAAGAAGCTGTGTGTGTGTGTGTGTGTGTGTGTGTGTGTGTGTGTGTGTGTGTGTGTGTGTGTGTGTGCAATATAACAATGTTTTAGCCGCATCAAGACAGACGTTTGGTTGCAGCTTGGAAGAGTGATCACCTCGGTGCTGAAGATCACTGGTCGAATCACCTTTGAAGTTGATCCGTCTTTTGTCGTATTATTATTATTATTATTATTATTATAATTATTATTATTATTATTATTATTATTATTATTATTATTACAAGTAATAGTAGTACTGATGTCTGTCTGTCTTTCTGTCTGTCTGTCTGTCTGTCTGTCTGTCTATATGTATGTGTGTAAGTCAGACGCCTTCCCACGTTCTCAAGTAAAGGAGAAAACTTAACATATAATAATCATTTAAAAATCCATCTCTTGCCTCAACATAAATGACCCAAATGAACACATTTTCACGTCCCCAATGAACTAGACAGTCTTACCCCATTTGTGTATCGTAGATTAAATGAACCAATTAGGCGTCATAATTATCGTAAGAATCTTTGGGAATTCTTCTTTGTGTCGTAAGAGAAATGAGTCAGATAGAGGCAACAATTAACATACGATCCTTTGAGAATGGGTCTTTGTGTCGCACCTTAAGTGAGCTTGTTAGCCCCCAGTAAAGGTGAACATTGTGTTATGGTGAGTGAGGGTCCTGGTGCAGGTGATCAGGTGTAAGGTGAGGACTGTCACTCATTTCTGCTGGGCTTCTTAATCTGTGTGTCTCGTCTTACTGTCACCTGAGACGGTGTGTGTGTGTGTGTGTGTGTGTGTGTGTGTGTGTGTGTGTGTGTGTGTGTGTGTGTGTGTGTGCTGACATCGTTTAAGTATCAACTGACCATTAACCAGAGAGTAACTTATCTCAGTTAATGCGTCAGCCGTCAGCGACACGTTATAAGAGGGACTAAAGGCTACTGACGTTCTTATACAGTACAACGCTGACACAATCATCAATCTTAAAGTACATGAAACAATAATAAACTGACATCTTTTCAACTATCAACTAACTACAAATACAATGTAACTCAGTCAGGTAATAAACCATCTACCGTGAGCGATACGTCCTCTCAAACCGAATATCGAGTTCATACAATTGTTCCGCTGTCATCCGTCATCCGTCAGCCGTCATCTGTCAGCAATCATCCATCACATAACAACAAAAAGTCGATGAATTAATGATGTTCTTTACAACGACTGAGACCGTCACTTACCTCACCAATGATCAGATTTACAACTTTAATGGCGACAGGTGTTCTATAGTGGGGGGAGGAGAAGAGGTGGGAGGAAGGGGAAGAGAGAGGGGAGAGGGAGGAAAGTGAGTGAGAAGTGAGGGAAATCGAGAAAGAAGGACATTGAAGAGAAAGGGAGAAAGAGTGGGAGAGAAAGAGACAAACAGATTGATAGAAGTGAGTGGGAGAGGAAGGAGAGGTGTAAAAAGAAGGAGGGGCAGTAAGGGAAAGTAGGAAAGAAGAGAGTGAGAGGGAGAGAAAGAAAAATACGACAGAGGAAATGAGAGAGAGAGAGAGAGAGAGAGTAAAGACGAGGGCGAAACAGATGACTAGGAAAGGAAGGGAGAGGAAGGGATGGGGAGGGGAGGAAAGGGAAGGGGAAAGGAGGGGAAGAGCATGTACATGGGAAAGGGAGGGGAGGGGTATGGGTAATTAATTCGTGACCGCAAAATCGTCCTCTTGTGGACAACAGTAATCCACGGCTCCTTCTGTGTGTGTGTGTGTGTGTGTGTGTGTGTGTGTGTGTGTGTGTGTGTGTGTGTGATATAACAATGTTATAGCCGTCATCAAGGTAGACGTGTGGTGGCAGCCTGGAGGAGTGATCACCTGTGTGCTGAGGATCACTGGTCGATCCTACGACGCCATTCTGCGTCTTTTGTCGAATTATTATTATTATTATTATTATTATTATTATTATTATTATTATTATTATTATTATTATTATTGTCAGTAGTAGTGTTAGTAGTAGTAGAAGTACTAATGTCTGCCTGTCTGTCCATTTGTCTGTCTGTCTGTCTGCCTGCCTGCCTGTCTGTCTTTCTGTCTGTCTGTCTGTCTGTCTGTCTGTCTATATGTATGTGTGTAAGTCAGACGCCTTCCTACGTTCAAAAGTAAAGGAGAAAAACTTAACATATAATAATCATTTAAAAATCCATCTCTTTGCCTCAACATAAATGACCCAAATGAACACATTTTCACGTCCCCAATTAACTACACAGTCTTACCCCATTAGTGTATCGTAGATTAAATGAACCAATTAGGCGTCATAATTATCGTAAGAATATTTGGGAATTCTTCTTTGTGTCGTAAGAGAAATGAGTCAGATAGAGGCAACAATTAACATACGATCCTTTGAGAATGGGTCTTTGTGTCGCACCTTAAGTGAGCTTGTTAGCCCCCAGTAAAGGTGAACATTGTGTTATGGTGAGTGAGGGTCCTGGTGCAGGTGATCAGGTGTAAGGTGAGGACTGTCACTCATTTCTGCTGGGCTTCTTAATCTGTGTGTCGCGTCTTACTGTCACCTGAGACGGTGTGTGTGTGTGTGTGTGTGTGTGTGTGTGTGTGTGTGTGTGTGTGTGTGTGTGTGTGTGTGTGTGTGTGTGTGTGCTGACATCGTTTAAGTATCAACTGACCATTAACCAGAGAGTAACTTATCTCAGTTAATGCGTCAGCCGTCAGCGACACGTTATAAGAGGGACTAAAGGCTACTGACGTTCTTATACAGTACAACGCTGACACAATCATCAATCTTAAAGTACATGAAACAATAATAAACTGACATCTTTTCAACTATCAACTAACTACAAATACAATGTAACTCAGTCAGGTAATAAACCATCTACCGTGAGCGATACGTCCTCTCAAACCGAATATCGAGTTCATACAATTGTTCCGCCGTCATCCATCATCCGTCAGCCGTCATCTGTCAGCAATCATCCATCACATAACAACAAAAAGTCGATGAATTAATGATGTTCTTTACAACGACTGAGACCGTCACTTACCTCACCAATGATCAGATTTACAACTTTAATGGCGACAGGTGTTCTATAGTGGGGGGAGGAGAAGAGGTGGGAGGAAGGGGAAGAGAGAGGGGAGAGGGAGGAAAGTGAGTGAGAAGTGAGGGAAATCGAGAAAGAAGGACATTGAAGAGAAAGGGAGAAAGAGTGGGAGAGAAAGAGACAAACAGATTGATAGAAGTGAGTGGGAGAGGAAGGAGAGGTGTAAAAAGAAGGAGGGGCAGTAAGGGAAAGTAGGAAAGAAGAGAGTGAGAGGGAGAGAAAGAAAAATACGACAGAGGAAATGAGAGAGAGAGAGAGTAAAGACGAGGGCGAAACAGATGACTAGGAAAGGAAGGGAGAGGAAGGGATGGGGAGGGGAGGAAAGGGAAGGGGAAAGGAGGGGAAGAGCATGTACATGGGAAAGGGAGGGGAGGGGTATGGGTAATTCGTGACCGCAAAATCGTCCTCTTGTGGACAACAGTAATCCACGGCTCCTTCTGTGTGTGTGTGTGTGTGTGTGTGTGTGTGTGTGTGTGTGTGTGTGTGTGTGTGTGTGTGTGTGATATAACAATGTTTCAGCCGTCATCAAGGTAGACGTGTGGTGGCAGCCTGGAGGAGTGATCACCTCGGTGCTGAGGATCACTGGTCGATCCAACTATATCATTCAACGTCTTTTGTCGAATGATTATTATTATTATTATTATTATTATTATTATTATTATTATTATTATTATTATTGTCAGTAGTAGTGTTAGTAGTAGTAGAAGTACTAATGTCTGCCTGTCTGTCCGTCTGTCTGTCTGTCTGTCTGTCTGCCTGCCTGCCTGTCTGTCTTTCTGTCTGTCTGTCTGTCTGTCTGTCGGTCTATATGTATGTGTGTAAGTCAGACGCCTTCCCACGTTCAAAAGTAAAGGAGAAAAACTTAACATATAATAATCATTTAAAAATCCATCTCTTTGCCTCAACATAAATGACCCAAATGAACACATTTTCACGTGCCCAATTAACTAGACAGTCTTACCCCATTGGTGTATCGTAGATTAAATGAACCAATTAGGCGTCATAATTATCGTAAGAATCTTTGAGAATTCTTCTTTGTGTCGTAAGAGAAATGAGTCAGATAGAGGCAACAATTAACATACGATCCTTTGAGAATGGGTCTTTGTGTCGCACCTTAAGTGAGCTTGTTAGCCCCCAGTAAAGGTGAACATTGTGTTATGGTGAGTGAGGGTCCTGGTGCAGGTGATCAGGTGTAAGGTAAGGACTGTCACTCATTTCTGATGGGCTTCTTAATCTGTGTGTCGCGTCTTACTGTCACCTGAGACTGTTTGTGTGTGTGTGTGTGTGTGTGTGTGTGTGTGTGTGTGTGTGCTGACATCGTTTAAGTATCAACTGACCATTAACCAGAGAGTAACTTATCTCAGTTAATGCGTCAGCCGTCAGCGACACGTTATAAGAGGGACTAAAGGCTACTGACGTTCTTATACAGTACAACGCTGACACAATCATCAATCTTAAAGTACATGAAACAATAATAAACTGACATCTTTTCAACTATCAACTAACTACAGATACAATGTAACTCAGTCAGGTAATAAACCATCTACCGTGAGCGATACGTCCTCTCAAACCGAATATCGAGTTCATACAATTGTTCCGCTGTCATCCGTCATCCGTCAGCCGTCATCTGTCAGCAATCATCCATCACATAACAACAAAAAGTCGATGAATTAATGATGTTCTTTACACCGACTGAGACCGTCACTTACCTCACCAATGATCAGATTTACAACTTTAATGGCGACAGGTGTTCTATAGTGGGGGGAGGAGAAGAGGTGGGAGGAAGGGGAAGAGAGAGGGGAGAGGGAGGAAAGTGAGTGAGAAGTGAGGGAAATCGAGAAAGAAGGACATTGAAGAAAAAGGGAGAAAGAGTGGGAGAGAAAGAGACAAACAGATTGATAGAAGTGAGTGGGAGAGGAAGGAGAGGTGTAAAAAGAAGGAGGGGCAGTAAGGGAAAGTAGGAAAGAAGAGAGTGAGAGGGAGAGAAAGAAAAATACGACAGAGGAAATGAGAGAGAGAGAGAGAGAGAGAGAGAGAGAGAGAGAGAGAGAGAGAGAGAGAGAGTAAATACGAGGGCGAAACAGATGAACAGGAAAGGAAGGGAGAGGAAGGGATGGGGAGGGGGGAAAGAGAAGAGGAAAAGAGGGGGAAGAGCATGTATATGGGAAAGGAAGGGGGAGGGGTATGGGTAATTCGTGACCGCAAAATCGTCCTCTTGTGGACAACAGAAACCCACGGCTCCTTCTGTGTGTGTGTGTGTGTGTGTGTGTGTGTGTGTGTGTGTGTGTGTGTGTGTGTGTGTGTGTGTGTGTGTGTGTGAGTTTTTACGCAAATATACACACCCCAGACATGAATCTACACACACACACACACACACACACACACACACACACACTTCACTCTTCTTTCTCTTCCTTCATTATCATTTTACACTTATTCATCGTATGTGTTTCTCTCTCCTTCATTCTCTAACCTTATGTCACTTCTCCCTTTTTACGTCTCCTCTTCCTCCCTCAATTATCTCATATTCCTTAATTATTGCTCATTAAAGACTTCCTCCGTTTTCTATCTTCCGTCACTCATTTGCACAAACCCATATATTTCCCTTAAGATGGTCACTCACCCTCGTTAAAATGGTCACTCGCCCTCTTTAAGCTAGTCATTCACCTCCCTTAAGCGGGTCACTAACCTCCCTTAAGCTGATCACTCACCCCTTAAGCTGGGTACTCACCCCTTAAGCTGGGCACTCACCCCTTAAGCTGGGCACTAACCCCCCACAAGCTGGTCACTCACCCCTTAAGCTGGGCACTCGCCTCCTTAAGCTAGTCATTCATCTCCCTTAAGCTGGTCACTCACACCCCCTTAAGCTGGGCACACGCCTCCTTAAGCTAGTCATTCATCTCCCTTAAGCTGGTCACTCACACCCCCTTAAGCTGGGCACTCGCCTCCTTAAGCTAGTCATTCATCTCCCTTAAGCTGGTCACTCACACACCCTTAAGCTGGGCACACGCCTCCTTAAGCTAGTCATTTACCTCCCTTAAGCTGGTTACTCATCTCCTCCCATCTTCCTTAACATGATATTTTCAGCTTTCCATCAACCACCGGAACATAAACTAGTGTTCATTTCATTCCGGTTTAACGAGTAACTAAGCACGGCCTAATTCCTGCTCATTATCCGGACGTTAAGAGCTCAGAAAATCACCTTTTACCGATCCGTGAATTCCGGTATTTTAACCCAACATCCTCCTATCATATACCGGACTTGTGGTTATCTCATTCCGGTATAACAAAGTGGTGAGCAAGGTCAAAGTTTTGTCGATATCCGGACGTCAACACCTTTTTTTCCTTTGCCTTCCAGTATTCTAACTAAACATTTCCTCTGTTTTCTTTCTATATATCGGACTAGTGTTCACTGCATTCCGGTTTAAGAGGAGTTAAACACCGTCTAATTCTTCCCCACATCCGGACGTTAATGGCTTAGAGAAACACCTTTTTCCGGTCTCGTTGTCCGGTATTTTAACCAAACGTCACCCTTCGTTTCCTCTCCATATCCCCAAACTGATGTCCATGCCATTCCGGTTGGGTGAAGGGCTAAACTGGGTCTAATTGGTCCCGGTAACCGATCGTTAGTAGCACAGGGAGACACCTTTTCCCGGTCTGTGCAGTCTGGTATCCTGACCACCAGAGGTTAAGACATAAACCCGGCTAATGAGGGTGACGAGTTGTTGCGTGAGCGGATGTCCAATAGATGGCGTTGGGTGCTTCGCGTCACGCAGGGCGACAGCTTAATTATTAGGAGTTTCTAGTCTTGTTATGTTTTAGTTTTTTTAACTCATTATTATCAACAATTTAATTCCTTTTCTCGACGGCGAACGAGGATTGTCGCTTTAATCTACAGTATTATTGTTTTTCTTGAGTTATATAAGAGAGCTCTGTCTATAAACCTCCTTAATTAACAAAAGACACCATGTAGTCCAGGGTGTGTCTCTAATACTTGTCAACCACACTCAACGTTCTCACGACTGTATCAGATAATTTTTATTTTACAGTTTTCGATTTAAAACATCACGAATAATTTTGAGAGAGAATTAATAGAATGATTAACATTAATAAATAGCTGGTTAGGCAGAGAGAGAGAGAGAGAGAGAGAGAGAGAGAGAGAGAGAGAGCAGGTAAAAATGACCAGCAGTATCAACCAACAAGTAAAGTCAAATCAGCCGGAAATCAACCACATTATTCCGTCTAGTGACCACCAAAACGCCGTCCACCACCACCCATCCCTCCCCGCCAACCTGACTACCATAAACAACACTGGACTAACACACACACACACCGTCCGGGAACTACCATCACCACTTCTACTGTTAACACTATTATCTCCACCACTACTACCAATACCACCACCACAACCACCATCACCGCCACCACTACCACCAATACTACCACCACCACCATCACCGCCAGATGACGCTCACCAGAGACAAATGATTATGGAAAAAAGTTTATTGTCATCATTGGGAAATTAACTCTCCTATACGGTAAGAGAGAGAGAGAGAGAGAGAGAGAGAGAGAGAGAGAGTGTGTGTGTGTGTGTGTGTGTATTTCCTAGTTTTTTGTTTGTGTGTATACTCTACAAACCTAGATAACGAATAGACCAAATTTTATGAATGAAACTTACCTTCCATTCACGGCGACGGATCCCACTGATAATAATCAATAACCCTACAACGAGTAATAAAAGATACAAGTACTTTATCAAGAGGTTAAAAAATGTAAAGTTATCTATATGTTCTTGGCTCCACATCCCACTGAAAACAATAACAATAACCACGTAACATTAGTTTTTATATTCTTAAGCTCGTGGCGCCTCATCTCACTGAAATCAGCCAACCAATAGGAGGAACAAGAGCTGCGCCTGGCCGTGTTTACAATTGCCACCTCATAATCTCCACCCAACACAATACAGCGCCAATAAAAGAAGCAATTGGCGGTCCTTAGTAAATCAGTGAGGTTGGGAAACATAACCCGACGCCATATGACAGGTGTTGGAGTGTCACGACTTCCAATAAACTTGTTAACGCCGTAAAAAGGGTGAGGGTAAAAAAAAAAAGTAGCAGGGGGTTGGTAATGAACGTTTGAAATGTCTCCAGCATATCCCGGGCTGGCGAACAGTATAGCCAACGCTCGACGGCTGAGGGGGATGTGTCCGGTGCTAATTTGGTATTTGTTGTTTTCCTTCTTGCTTAATTATTTCTTCTTCTTCTTCTTCTTCTTCTTCTTCTTCTTGTCTAGTTTCTGTTGTTGTTCTCTTTTTCTTATCGAATATAGATGAATAGATAGGGAAACTTGTAGATAGATATTTAACGCCAGTACGAGCACTCAACAACACTAGTACGAGCACTCAACAGCGGCCGTACGAGCACTCAACAGCACCCGTACGAGCACTCAACTTCAGCACGAGCATTCAACAGCACCGGTACGAGCACTTAACGCCAGAACAAACATTCAACCGCGCCAGTACGAGCACTCAACAGTGTTAGTACGAGCACTCAACCATGATAGTCCGAGCACTCAACAGCGCCAGCACAAGCATTCAACAGCGCCAGCACACGCATTCAACAGCACCAGTACGAGCACTCAACAACGCCTGGCTTTCATCTTTTCAGCCCGCTAACTCCACACGTCTTAACCATAATTATAGGCGTCAGTCGGAGTGTGTGTGTGTGTGTGTGTGTGTGTGTGTATGTGTGTGACAAACGAGGAAGCTCCGCCAGACGAACGATTGCCTGCCTTCTGCCAGCAGTGTCACCAGTGGGAGCACAAGTGATTACTCAAGTCTTGCCTCAATTACCATTAGCAACCCTGCTGAGTCCATCCGCTCCAGGTGTGTGTGTGTGTGTGTGTGTGTGTGTGTTCATGTCTATGATTATGTGAGCATGTAAACTTTAACCACTGTATATGTGTATGTGCATGCCTGTGTAAACAACTATGGACAACATTACCTCACTGTAAAGAATATTTTCCTCTCCATCCACCCATGTGTGTGTGTGTGTGTGTGTGTGTGTGTAATATCGTCAAGGCCTCACTAAATGCGGTTTCCTGGTCGTCGACGCCATATGGACCTGGACGGAGGAACCACAGTGATGACAAGCTCTCTACGTGGTGTTCCGAAGGCGGGGAGCTGGGGCCTCCTACCCCTGGTTTATGGAGGCTGTTGCAAGAGGACAATTTGGGGAGGGATTGGCGGACAGATGTGGGGGATTATTTTGGTGGTGGGGATTATTTTGGTGGTGGGGATTATTTTGGTGGTAGGGATTATATTAGTGATGTGGATAATATTGGTGATGGGGATTATGTTGCTGTTGGGGATGATATTGGTGGTGGGGATTATGTTGCTGTTGGGGATGATATTGGTGGTGGGGATTATTTTGGTGGTAATCCCCACTACCAAAATAATCCCATCAAGTCGATTGTGTGAAATGATTTTGTAGAATTTAGCAGTGTGGAGTTCATTTGAGTTGGGTATTATTTGGGATTTCTATTGAGCCAGTTTAGGAGTTAGGGGGATTTTTGGAGTTGGGAATATCTGGGATTTAGGGATTATTTCTGAGATTTTTGGTCGAATTTTAAGGGGTTTGGGTTTATTTTGGAGTCTAGATAATTCTTGGATGTTTGGAGGTATACACTGACCGATTTGAAGGGAAATTGAAGTGGTAACGAGGATTTAATGATAACTATGACACACACACACACACACACACACACACACACACACACACACACACACTTTACTTCATCTTTTAAATTCAATAAAAAACCTGAATGATTTCACTGTTTACTTACACCCAAATACTAAAAATAATAATCCCAACCAAATGTGGAAAACTATTCTTAATTATATTCGGAAATAATTAATTCTAAACATCTTGAACAGTGATTAATATTCCCGCTAGATTAGACAAATGTAGCAAACACAACAGCCATTACCGCTAAACACCGCAGTCATCTCTCCCTAATAATGAGAGAGAGAGAGAGAGAGAGAGAGAGAGAGAGAGAGAGACGCTACTAACGGGGTAACGGAGTCATGGAAGGAGTCAGGGAGAGGGAGAGGGAGAGCGCTAATTAGTGAACTGTATCCTGCAACTAAGGCTAACTACCTTGAGTGGTACGATTTGGCTTAACTACCGCAAGCATTATCAGGCCATTACTTTAAATACCTCACCACCGCTTAACGTTTACACGCTAACATTTACGTCGAGCTGAAGAAGTGACTTATTAACTCTGAGGTGATGGCTTCCTACCTCTGTTTTAGGTCTTTCTTAAACAGATAGAAAACAAAAAAGACACCAAGTGAATGATGATGATGATGACAACGACGACAATGGTGATTATGATGATGATGACGACGACGACGACAATGATGATGATGATGATGATGATGACGACGACAATGGTGATTATGATGATGATGACGACGACGACGACAATGATGATGATGATAATGACGACGACGACGACAATGATGATGATGGCGATGACAAAGATGATGATAACGATGACGACAACGACGGTGACGATGCTCGCTTGTTATCTCAATCCTCTCAGAACAATTATCCTTGATCCTGTTAAGATAAGTTCCTCATCCTGCTGAGATAAGTATTTAAACCTTTCTATATATTAATGTTTCGGCTCGCTTTATGTTCATGATGTATTAAGATATGTTGTTTAGATTCTCTTGAAATAAGTTCTTGAACCTCAGTGATCGCATCTGATTCTCTTAAGATCATCCTCAAAGGTATATTCTAATCGTCTAAATTACAACTGGATCCCCCTAGTTTCAATCCCAAAAAGGAAATTCGAATCTCCTTAATGATATCACATCCTTCTAAGATATCATTTAATCCTCTAAGTTGATTTCTGATCTTCCAAAAGTGCGTTTAGATCATTTCATATGTTCCCTTATCCTGCAAAATGGTGTGTGATGCCATAACATTTATCAAATTCCTCTCTATTGCATTCCAGTCCTCTAAGATAGCTTCCATATTTTCTATAATGTATTGAAAACCCTTACTATACACTCTGATCCTCAAAAGGCATTTTAATACAACAGGAAAGATTCCAAACTTCCATTGTGCATTTCGAACCTCTATGATAGCTGATAATCCCCTAAGATATAATATGTATCCTACAAATAGAAACCAATCTCTTATGATGAAAACACACCCCCCCTCCTTCCCACTGTAAATCAGAATCCTCCCAATCCCTTAAGATAGTCTCCAAACCTCCATAATAGGATCCGATCCCCTATAACCTGGACGTTTAAAAAGCATCATGACACCGGAAACACAAATCGAAATAACAACATCCGACGTATTAATGCGTTTATAAATACCTGGACATATAAACAGACAAATTATAACCTCTGTTGTTGTTGTTTTTAGGATTACGACTCAATTTTACGGCGATGAAACGAAACTTCCTCCCAGATGACTATTTCTCAGCCGGGGTGAAACTTAATGCCAGGATGGAGGAACGCAAGAGGAGTATGCCGTAGTTATATACTTTAAAGTGAGCCGTAGTTATGCTTATTATACGTGGTTATTATCGTGTTATTGTTTTTATTATAATTTCTACGCCTTGTTATGCTTATTACAAAATCACCCCGGTGTTGTATTTTTGTTTAAATTGGGGGTGAGGGGGGGAGAGGGTAAGAGGGGGGGGGGGGTCAATTTTTTGTTTTGTCTTGGGGTGGGGGTAAGTGGAGGGGGTGAGGGTTGTTGGCTTGTGAGTGGGTGTCGTCTGAGGTGAGGGAAAGAGAGAAATATGTATACCCCCCCCCCCCCCCCCCCCAACACACACATATGTAAATACAGTTCAGATACAATGAAAAAGACAGACAGGTAGACAGAAATAGAAAAACAGAGATTGATGGACAGACAGAGACAAAAAGACAACAGAGGCATACAGACAGATAGACAGACAGATCGGTAGAAAGAAACAAACAAGCAGACAGAAGCATATATAAAGACAGACAGCCAGACAGACAGACAGATAAACAGACAGGTATTTCGATAAAGATAAACAGACAGACAGACAGACAGAGATAGATCGACAGAGGGAGAGAGACAAATAAACAGACACAGACAGACAGACAGACAGATACAGAGAGACAAACATACAGAGACAAACAAACAGAGAAGCAGACAGACAGTGGGAGAGAGACAGACAAACAAGCAGACAGACTAACAGACAGAGACAGACAGAAAAAGACAAACACAGACAAAGAAAAAATAAGCTACATTAACTGTGTTTTAGTGTATGTCCGTAATGTGATGAAGGTGATGCAGGAACACACATATAAAACTTATTTATGACAGGAAATGAGACGTCAGCCGGGGCTAAACAGAGTGTGTGTGATTAAGTACTTCATACACATGTAATATACAGTCACACACACACACACACACACACAGGATAAAGGGAAATAATGTGTTGCTTTTTTTTGCGAAATTGGTTATTTTGCAAAATGACCGGCATGCATATTGGAAATTTTGCAAAATAACTCACAAACAGGCGAACCAAAGTTAAAAAAAACAGGATAAATCCACACGAGCCATTCTAACCTAACCTAACCTAACCTAACTTAACCTAACCTTTCACTTAACCTAACCACTGTCTGTAAGTTATTTTGAAAAATTACCAATGTGCATGCCGGTCATTTTGCAAAATAACCAATTTCGCAAAAAAGTAACATATACACACCTACACATAAACACTTAGTTATACGTACACATACACACACACACGAACATTTAGTCATACACACATACACAAGCACTTATCCATACACAGTCATATGCACTCAATAATAAATAAAAAAGATACACAAACATAGACAATTAGCCTTATACGCACACACACATACACACACACTCAGTCATACACACATAAACACTCAGTCATACACACATAACGCTCAGTCATACACACATAAACACTCAGTCATACACACATAAGCACTCAGTCATACACACATAAACACTGAGTCATACACACATAAGCACTCAGTCATACACACATAAGCACACAGTCATACACACATACTATGTAAAGAAAGAAAAAGATTGAGACAGACAGAAATGTATAGACAGAAGAAAACCGAGAGACAATGAGACAGAGAGAGAGGCATACATACATCAGGCAGATAGACACAGACACAGACAGAAAGACAGAAAGACAGCCAAACAGACAGGCAGATAGACAGATAACAAACACACTAAGAGATCACGAATAAAAACAAAAGCAGAATTAGAAAAAGTAAAAAAAAAATATTTGCACAAAGAAATTGGTCTCTCTCTCTCTCTCTCTCTCTCTCTCTCTCTCTCTCTCTCTCTCTCTCTCTCTTTTTTTTTTTTTTCTCTCTCTCTCTCTCTCTGTGATATAATACAGTAAAAGCCTTAATACAAAAATATATGAACATATGTAACAATCTTACTAGTCACCCATCCATACCAACACTTACCCCCCCATCCCCCACCAGCACCCACCCACCCACCCACCCACCAACGGCAACACAAGCACTCTTACATTATATCCAGTCTTGGTATTTAAACCTACACTCCCCCCCCCCCCCCCCCCCCCGCAGGCAACCTCATCATACTACCAGTGTGTGTGTGTGTGTGTGTGTGTAAAACCCTCATCACCACCATCCTTTACCCGGGGGTTTCAAAGTATTTTAATACGGTAGGTAAACACGGGTGATTCAAAAGGCCTTGTTAATCCCGGTGTGGTTTGATAGCTTGATGGTAGTTACCTGGCGTTCCTGTGGTCTTGTTCTAGTTATTTACAAACCAATGTTGCCTTCCGTGTTCAAGTCTTGGAGTATGTCTTCAACCAGATCTACCACTACTACCACCATCTACCAGTATTGATATCCACCACTATTACTGATGTTATTATTATTATTATTAGTAGTAGTAGTAGTAGTAGTAGTAGTAGTAGTAATTGTATCCTAACCCCCTACCCATTACGAATAATATGAACCTCCACAATCATAACATCCACCACCATCAGGAACTATCACAATTACCACCAGCACTATCACCAGTATCACCAACACCACCAGCACTATCACCAGTATCACCAACACCACCAGCACTATCACCAGTATCACCAACACCACCAGCACTATCATCAGTACTACCAACACCACCAGCACTATCACCAGTATCACCAACACCACCAGCACTATCACCAGTATCACCAACACCACCAGCACTATCACCAGTATCACCAACACCACCAGCACTATCACCAGTATCACCAACACCACCAGCACTATCACCAGTACTACCAACACCACCAGCACTATCACCAGTATCACCAACACCACCAGCACTATCACCAGTATCACCAACACCACCAGCACTATCACCAGTATCACCAACACCACCAGCACTATCACCAGTATCACCAACACCACCAGCACTATCACCAGTACTACCAACACCACCAGCACTATCACCAGTATCACCAACACCACCAGCACTATCACCAGTACTACCACCACCACCAGCACTATCACCAGTATCACCAACACCACCAGCACTATTACCAGTATCACCAACACCACCAGCACTATCACCAGTACTACCAACACCACCAGCACTATCACCAGTATCACCAACACCACCAGCACTATCACCAACACCACCAGCACTATCACCAGTATCACCAACACCACCAACACCACCAGCACTATCACCAGCACTACCACCACCAAGGCCTGGTTAATGTTTACGCCAAGTACGCCATGTCGTCCCCCCCCCCCCCCCCCCAGTCAGGGCCTACCTAAAGCTTCTTTCTACGGAATGGGAAGGATTAAGAACTGGCTGAGGTCATGCACAGTTTGGTCTCACACAATCATTAAATTTCAAATATGATATGAATAACCTTGCAACAATGAAGTCAAGGTAGAAAACTTTTGTGCCAGTGTTTGAGTTCTCTATCCTTGTACTTATTTTGTGAAATATTTGCTACTATTAATAAAGCTATTACTCGGTATTATATGCATTAAGTAGAGTAACTTTTGGTATCTTGTGCTAAAGCTCCGTAATTAAGAGCGAGCACAGGCAAGGTCTACCACTACAACTACTACACAGCAAGAATCACCACACAACCACAACCACCACCACCTCATGACAACAATCACCACTATCACCATTACACAACCAATATCACCTCATAGTAACTACCACCATTATATAACAACTGCCAACACCACCACCATGATGTAACAACCACTACCATCACCACCACCACCACTAACTACCACCATCGTCAACAAATCACGGAGGCAGTTTTACGGCCTGACTCCCACCTACCAGATGACCGTGTGTGTGTGTGTGTGTGTGTATGCGTGCGTGTGCGTTCTCAATCACCCTCAACACCAAACTCACTATATTAAATCCTAAATACAAATAACAACGGTAAGAAAATATACAATCAGACATCAAGATTGAACAGAGGTGCCTTAAAAATGTCGAGGTATTATTCCCTTTTTTTCTTTATTTTTTTTAACGGGAATTAGCCCACCCGGGCACAGGCCAAACGACCCACAACGGGGCCCGGGGGGCGAAAAAATAAGAACAGAAAAAAATTGAAAATAGAGAAGAAAAAGGTTATACTGTGTTAATCTACACCACGAAGATGCCGGAAAACCAGCTTTTTAAAGTGAGACAGATTGTATAAGTATGGAAACACAGAAGAAGGCAGAGCATTCCACAGTTTGGCTGTGTGAGGGAAGAAGGAGGTACTATAACGGGTCATCCCCGTGTGACCGACCTCCACAGAGAAATGGTGGACACCGCGAGCAAGACGTGTGTTACGAGCCCACGGCCTTGCCGGCGGTACACAGGATGCCAAATCCACCGAACATTGCCCGTTAAAGTACCTGTAAAAGAGAGGGAGTGAAGCAATATTTCGGCGAAGAGAAAGGGAAGGAGAGTTAACAAGACGAAATGCCTTTGATTCCACCCCATCTGACAGTTGGACAGAAGAAGAGCCATCCCAGATATGAGAGCAGTACTCCAAGTTAGGACGAATGAATCCCTTATATACTTGGAGCAACTGCTCAGGAGTGAAGTAGCTACGGCATCTGTACAGCATTCCCAACTTTCGGGAGGCAGCTTTAGCTATAATAAGGATATGTGATTTCCAGGACATATTGGAGGAAATGGTGAGACCTAGCATATTTATTTCAGAATTTGGCAGAATGATAGCGTCTTGAAATGTAATTGGCGGGAGATCATCTAATTTAGAAAGTGTAATTGTTAAATACTGAGTTTTACTACTATTGAATTTAACAAAGTTTGTACCTCCCCATTCAGAGATGCTGCACAGATCCGCATTGATAGAAGTAATGGTATCAGTTTTAGAAACAGATCTAGTTTGAGATTTAGGAGGAAGGGTAAGAATGGATAGAATTAGTTATAGTGTGAAGTAAATCATTGATAAAAAGAAGGAAGAGAGTAGGTGAAAGAACAGAACCCTGTGAGACACCACTATTGGTAGAGAAAGAGCGAGAGATCGATCCCTTGACAACAACTGCCATGGATCGGTTCTCAAGTAAACTAGAGATTAGAAAATAAAGTGGGGGAGAGAAACCAAAAGAGGGAATTTTAGAAAGCAAAGACGTGTGCCATGCCCTGTCAAATGCTTTGGAGATGTCGAGGGCCACGACGAAAGTTTCCCCATAATTCCTAAGAGAGGATGACCAAGGATGGGTGCAGTAGGAGAGCAGATCACCAGTAGATCTCCCCTGGTGAAAGCCATACTGGTGATCCGACAAAAGAGAATGGCGTTCAAGGTGACGGAGAAAATGAGAGTTCAAGATAGTCTAGAAAATCTTAGAGAGGGATGAAGTTAGGGCAATGGGGCGATAGTTAAAGGGATTAGAATGGTCACCCTTCTTCGGTTTTGAATCAGAGGCGAAAAAGGCGAGCAAGCACAGATGCCAGAGCTTCAGCACACTCCCTCAGAACACGAGGGGGTATTCCGTCCGGTCCATGCGCCTTACTCACACCCAACCTGGATAACACACCGGCAATCCTGCGAGTGGAGATTATAGGAAAGTGCATAGGTTCAGTAGGAGGAGCAGGAGTAGGAGGGATAGAGTGGGAATCGTCTTAGGTGGAATTAAGGAGAATAAGGTGCCAAAGAGATTGGCTTTGTCAGGGGAAGAGTTGGCTATAGAGTTATCAGGTCGGAAGCGAGGAAGAAAAGAAGGAGTGCAGAAGTTGTTTACAGATGTTTTTGGTTAAGGACCAGAAGGATTTACTAGAGGAAGAGTTAGTCAGGACAGCGGTCTCTCTTTTTAAAAAATTCCTTTTGGCCTTACAACGATTCCTAGAAATAATGAAAGAGGTGTGGGTAATAGGAGGGGATAGTTTCAGCGCTCTCCCTGAATGCAAGAGAGCAGGAGCGGTCAAACCATGATTGTAATGTGAAAGTTTTAGCAGAAGATGGGATAAATGCACTCATACCGCCCTGTATAACCCCAGCAATGCTGTCAGCACATACCGTGGCGTCCCGAGTGGAAAAGCAGCATTTATCCCAAGGAAAGTCGGTGAAGAATTCTCGCAAGGATTGCCAGCTTTCCCATCGATAGTGCCATAGTTGACGTTTAGAGGGGGGTGGGGGAAGCGGTCGTGCCCAGTTTGATTTAATAGAAATAAGATTGTGATCAGAAGATCCAAAGAATAGGTATTTTTTGCGGTGTTTATAGATCCATTTATATCGTTCTTTTACTTATTCTTCGTCTTGTTTTACTCCTTCATCTTCTTCTCTCAATATATATAAGGAAAATTTAAGTACAGTATAAGAGAATAATAAAACCAAAGAGTAGATTGTCTTTTGTTTTAATGTATGTTGTGTCACTTATAGTCAGTTATGATCATCGTGTCTTTCTCATTCTTCTTTTTCCCCTCCTCCTTCTTCTTTCTTCATTTTTCCCTTTCTCCTTCCTCCTCGTCATCTTTTCCACCTTCTTTCGCTAATATACTCAAAGAAGCAACAGAGGACGAAGTTAAAACAACACAATAGACATCACAAACCCGTTGATAAGAGGAGGAACACGAAGCCTGGCGGGAAAACTGGTTAGGTGAAGCTAATGTCATATTTTTAATTCCAGTTATCAAAATCATTTACTTCTTCTTCTTCTTCGTCTCCTTCCAGTGTTAATATATGCAAACAAGGAATGAGAAGAAGAATAGCAAATTATGATGCCGAATGTATAACTTTACGCCCTGATAACGAAGTTTGGTTGATGTGTTAAACTGTCATGGTGATTTATCTAGCGTTTTTTTCTTTCTTACAATCACAGTTATAACGAGTAATTTACGTTTCTCTGTCTCTCTCTCTCTGTGTTTATTTTGCTTTTAATATAGGAGAGAAAAAAACAGACGGTGAGAGTACTATAATTATTAAGAGAGGGAGAGAAGTATGTCCTAATGTGTTTGGTTTTTCTTGTGATGATGTTTGTGTTTTATTGATGAAAGTGTTTTTGTTGTTATTCGTGATATTTTGGCCGGGTGATATCTCGGTCGGTTGATATCTTAGTGAGGTAATATTAACCGACCGAGATATTAACTGACCGATGTATCAACCGACTTTGATAATTTTATCGACCACCGAGATTACCGACCAAAGACATCAACCCCGAACAAGATATTAACTGAGTGAGATAACCGACTTAGATAACCGACCAAGATAACCGATCAAGATAACTAACCAAGATATAAAGGTCTAGACATCCTTATTATGCCAGTCCAGATTATTAAACGACTTAGCTTGTCTGTTACGGTTGTTGGGAAGTGATGGGGGAAGCAGTTGTCGTAATTTGTATGTCTTATCATGTTAATGTTGATAATGATCCAGGTTATGACGCACACACACACACACACTTAAACAAGAGAGAGGCTGGGACAGTATAAAGACCTAAGTTAGTCACGCTAACCTGAGCGCTTTATTGTTTTTCTGCTGCTAACAACAGCAGAGTTTGAGAATAAGCGTTAATTCAGAGCGATATTTACATTTAGCCTCGCCCAATCAGTATGACAATAGCTCAGCCGCCTCCCACCCCGCTGAGGCAGCTAATGAGTGTTCACTTGAACATCTGTCTAGCTAATGAGGTGTTTTGACGTGGATGAACTTCTGGGATTGTCTAAACAGTAGTTGAATCCCCGGCTCCGAATTATGCACCAGATAAGTAACGTCATTCCCTAGAAATTAATACGAGGAAAAGAGCGGTTACACCCGCACGCAAAAACTTGACCACTAAGGTACACTTGACGTCAAACGCTAAAATAATCAACCGCCAAAGAGTCTTAAGAGAGGCAACGCCGGTCAACCCCGTTACTTTGGACTCTACTGACATATTCCATCAGCTGTTACTCTCAGCTGATCAGGTAAACAAACCAAAATTCATATGATCACCCATCGTCACTATACCGACGGTATTACCAACCCAGGAGGACAATGTAGGGTAGATGAGGGACAATATAGCCAGAGCGGGCGTGCCTTCGGGCTCCCTGATAATAGTTTAATAGCTGAGAAGCACAGCAAGGAGCCAGCGTTACCAAGCCAGCTGCAACACCCTGCAACATGAAATATTCCTCCAGAGTTGCAAATGAGCCGCAATTGCCTTTTGAGCGTAATATTCAAGTATTAGTTTAAGTGATATTCGACATGACAGGTAATGATAATATTATATCCTCCTTGTTTTAAGTTTCCCTCGCCAGGTATTGACTTAGTGTGCACTGCGGCCAACCATCTGCGACACTTAACTCCACATTCACCAGACAATGTTCCTTAATATCATCTACTGAAGCTTAAGTGAATGTATCTTCAACCAAAGTAGAGTCTCAGTGTAAATATGAAGCCATTATTGAAGGGTTGGGTCTGTCTCAGCTCAAGTTATGACGTCATCAGTTAAAGGAAAAACCCGACGTATGAACTTTAATAATCTGAAGAGCTGGATGTTATGCAGGGTTGTAGTGTGTGTGTGTGTGTGTGTGTGTGTGTGTGTGTGTGTGTGTGTGTGTGTGTGTGTGTGTGTGTGTGTGTGTGTGTGAAATCGTAGTCAAGGGAATTGGTCACTGTATTGGAAGGAAGTATTAAGACGTCGTACTCAAGGTATTAACAGTACAGCGTTAACATGAAACGATATAAACACCATCAGATTTATCACCATATAATATACTATACTATACTTAACCTAACCAAACCTAACCTAACCTAACCTAACCTAACCTAAACATATCTTAATTAGATTCTAGGAGGACCAACACTCACACCTGAAGGCTGCAGTAAAAAGCGACAGTGAGAATCTATTAGACCTGAAGCTTTCACCAGACGGGATTAATTTCACTGCAGTATCCAGCCACCACCACTACTAACTGCCGCCCCTCACCTGCCTCCTCCCTCACCTACCCCTCCCTCATCTGCCCCTCCCTCACCTGCCCCCTCCCTCATCTGCCCCCTCACTCACCTACCCCTCCCTCACCTACCCCTCCCTCATCTGCCCCCTCACTCACCTACCCCTCCCTCATCTGCCCCCTCACTCACCTGCCCCTCCCTCACCTACCCCTCCCTCATCTGCCCCCTCACTCACCTGCCCCTCCCTCACCTGCCCCCTCCCTCACCTGCCCCCTCCCTCATCTGCCCCCTCACTCACCTGCCCCTCCCTCACCTGCCCCCTCCCTCACCTACCCCTCCCTCATTTGCCCCCCTTACCTGCCCCCTCACTCACCTGCCCCTCCCTCATCTGCCCCCTCACTCACCTGCCCCTCACTCACCTACCCCTCCCTCACCTGCCCCTCCCTCATCTGCCCCCTCCCTCACCTACCCCTCCCTCATTTGCCCCCCTTACCTGCCCCCTCACTCACCTGCCCCTCCCTCATCTGCCCCCTCACTCACCTGCCCCTCACTCACCTACCCCTCCCTCATCTGCCCCCCTCACCTGCCCCCTCACTCACCTACCCCTCCCTCATCTGCCCCCCTCACCTGCCCCCTCACTCACCTACCCCTCCCTCATCTGCCCCCCCTCACCTGCCCCCTCACTCACCTACCCCTCCCTCATCTGCCCCCCTCACCTGCCCCCTCACTCACCTACCCCTCCCTCACTGAGTCATTCACTGCCTTCCTGATTCACTGATGAGTATACGTATCACTGATTCACTGTTTCAGAGCCTTACTGATCCACTGACTCATTTGGTTTATTGATTCGCTTTTGTCATTATTTCAGGTGTGATAATTAAACACACTACTTTGTGAAGAGGATAGTAATAATAATAATAATAATAATAATAATAATAATAATAATAATAATAATAAACCAAAGTATTAACAAATCAATAACAACAGTACTAACAAAAACAACTAAAACAGCAACTATAATAACAACTCGACATCACTCGTCAAGTTGCGCCAATCTTCAAGGATGTGACCTTAGCTCTTGACCTTCTGACCTGACCTCCCCCAACATGACACAATTACAGGTTGTCACGGAGAATTATATTGGTTAATTAGTATCAATGTAAATCCTTCCTTCCCCTCTTCCCCTTGTCTTCCCCCTGTTCTTCCTCCTCCTACTTGTGTTCCTCCTTTTGTTCCTCCTCCTGTTCTTCTTCCTCCTCCTCCTCCTTGTCTTTCTCCTGTTCCTCCTCCTCCTCGTCTTCTTCCTCATTGCATAGCTCCTGAAAATCCCCCCCTACTCTTTTTTTGTCTACTTCCTCCTCCTCCTCCTCCTCCTCCTCAGGGTGGACATTTTGGCGACGATCTGTTAAAGGAGTGATGAGGGAAGGAAAGGAGGGAGGGAGGGAGAGAAGGAGGGAGGGAGAGAAGGAGGGAGGGAAGTTGTCTCAGGTCGCGGGAAATGAAATAATAAGATTGGCACTTAAGACGTCAACACAGCGGGAGTAATCAAGACAGCAATAATAGAAGAAGAAGAAGAAGAAGAAGAAGAAGAAGAAGAAGAAGAAAAATAATAATAAGAAGATATACTGTAAATAGGAGAAAAATATAATTATGTAAAAAGTGATAAATTTCCTTTGTGTTTAAACAAGGAGAAATAATAACGAAAATTCAGCTGTGATTAAAACGGTAAGAAGCAGTTGAGTAATTAAGAAGGGTTAGGTTAGGGTGGTGGTAGTTCAACGGTAAAGTTAACGGGAGGTAAAGTAAGACTGCGGCTTCAACAGGTGTATAGGAGAGACTGATGCTTCAACAAGTGTACAGTAGAGATTGAGGCTTCAACAGGTGTACAGTAGAGATTGAGGCTTCAACAGGTGTATAGGAGAGACTGAGGCTTCAATAGATGTACAGGAGAGACTGAGGCTTCAGCAGGTGTACAGAAGAGACTGAGGTTTCAACAGATGTACAGAAGAGACTGAGGTTTCAACAGATGTACAGAAGAGACTGAGGAGTCAGCAGGTATACAGAAGACTGAGGCTTCTACAGGTGTACAAAAGACTGAGGCTTCAATTGGTGTACAGAAGACTTAGGCTTCAACAGGAGTATAGAAGACTGAGGCTTCAACAGGTATACAGAAGACTGAGGCTTCAAAAGGTATACAGAAGACTGAGGCTTCAACTGACAGACGCCAAGGATGGCTCTCTATGTTCCTCAGTATAGGCAGAGAGGAATGAAAAACCTGGATTCCTAAACGTAACTAAATCATAATCACAAAAATAAACTCCATAATGGTATCGAATCTACACCGAGACTCTACAGTGACCATCACGTTCACTTAGCACCAGGTAGGAGATGTAATTTGAGTGAGACTGACAGACACGAAATATTACGCTACTCAATATTACCGTGAAGAAATAGTTGTTCTTCTTGTGTGGAAATACTACTTAAACGCCATCAGACTAAGAGATGCCATTCATTTATAATACATTATTATATAGGCTAGTAAATATTAATACTTATAAACTGTCTTATTAAACAAATATTACAACTACTTTATTCACAATATTTCGGTAATCTTAACTTTTATTAATTCTTCTTAGTATAGCCCACTAAACTAACTTACAACATTTCACAATTTTAACACTCATTAATTACTGTTGTCAACTTTTTTTTCAGCGAATTTATTAACAGCTTTTTGTAGATATTAATCTTTATAAGATATTTATATTAACATATATTTCAGTTGTCAGTATGCCTTGATGGTTAAAATATTTTCTTAGTAGCATGACACTGTACTGTAATCCCACTGTAGGAGACCAAAATACAGAAATACGGGACCACTGTATATAATCTTTTACAGTGGGATTTCAGGGATAAGATTTATGAGGTAATACATAATTTATTCACTCACTGTATTTATGAAGTATAACATAATTTATTAATTAATACATTCACTCACTGTAATAATACAATAAGGTTAACATGACCACACACCTCTCAACCTGGCTGAGTGACTCTGGTTGTCAGTCCAGTCTCAACCTTACTAACCTAATTAACTATTACATAATGATGACATCTACGGTGTAACTCGAGTACTGAAGGAGCTATCGTGTTATACCTGACATCTATGTATCCATTTTTAATCATGATAATTAATGAGGTCAGACGCCAGAAGGTTTTAAAAGATCGAGAGGTTGGAACTGTGACGGATTAACCCCTCTAGTATGCTTAAGTGCTGTCCCTCAAGCGCAGTATTAGTTCTGATTTGGGTTATTTTTCCTCCTGGGTTCTAACGTGTAAACAGGGTCTTAATCGGGGGGTGGGGGGGGGGGGGGTACTGTAGGGTGTGTAGTAGTGGCCAAGACGTGTGGTACTGTGGGGTGGCTAGAGGTGGCCCCGCGTAGTGTTGGTGGTAGCTCAAACGTGTGGCTCCTGGCCTGGAGGTGGCCAAAGTGTGTGGCCTCACGGGTTGTTGATGGTCAAGACAAGTGGCCCTAAGTGGGAGAGGTGGCCAAGACGTGTGGCCCTACAGGGGAGAGATGGCCAAAACGTGTGGCCTCGCGGGGCGGTGGTGGCCAAGACGTGTGGCCCCGCGAGGTGGTGGTGGCCAAGACGTGTGGCCCCGCGGGGTGGTGGCGGTGTTGGCCGGGTCGGTGCGCAGCGCAGTAATGGCAGTCGCGAGGAGACCTCCGCCTCCGCCACAACCACCACAGTTTCGTTGTTGCTCGACGGCGCAGCGCATACACGTGGACACAGCGCTGCTGTCACCCGCTCCTCCCTCCTGCTACTGCTGCTGCTACTGTGTTTAACGGTGCTGCTGTTCCTGCCGCTCCTACTGGTGCTGCTCATATTGTTTACCTCTACCTAGAGTCTAAGTGCTCCTGCCACTGCTGCTGTTACAGTCAGTACAGCTGTGCCTCTTTACGAACACTGCTGCTGTTCCCGTGTTTGCGTCAGGTGTCGCTGATGCACCTCCCGCTGTTCTCGCTCTTACAGCTTCTACTCCAGTGAACCTTAAGTGTTTCTGACAGTTCCGCTATTGCGTCTTCTTCAAGTCTCGTGAACACATGTGTTGGCTTATCTGTTAGGTACTCCCATAAGGCGACCCGCTGAAGCCCTCGCCGTTCTACAGCACCATTACTGACGCTGGTGTTTTGTGCTGGGTAAAACTAGTAACGTTCTGGACAGTGACACGAATACTAGTTTTTGTAACCGAACTGTAACTGTAAGTGTGATGAGCTGCCACATGTACTCTGCACTTAAGTTAATAGTGTAATAAAAAGTCAAGTGATCTACTGCTACACTTCTTAGTTCTTAAAACACTTACCGTAAAGCGTTCGAACTGTGGCTTTAAGTGAACGGGATTAACTACTTTGATGAACCTACACACAGTAAATAACAAGCAGTAAATGTGGTTATATAATACACGTCCATACACTTTGTTCTCAGTGAATAGTCCAAGTAGCTGAAGTACGAAGGAGAGACAATTGTAAGTATACTCCAAGTGTGTAGTAGTGACAGATGGCGTATAAGTGGACACAACCCACTCACAGGAAATGATTCGCGTATGATAATTCTCAAAGAGTTAGTGACCCGCCGTGTGTGTGTTCCTCAGTGTGACGCCCGCCACGATGATAAATGGTCTGGACGGTGGTGAATAATTACTCGAGGTAAAAAAGAAAAGGTGTGTAAACGTTACAGCCTGAATAATATACTTAAATTAAAAGTGAAGTGTAAAATATAAAGGTATTATTAATGATAACAGTAAACAAACATAATAGCGTTTGTTTATAACTTATTACTTGTTTACATCAGTAATAAACAAGTAAATATTCTAAATCATAAACAAAAATAACAGTGAAGACAACTGTAAGTCGGAAGACATATAATACAACATTCGCGCTAAATAAGACAGAAATCCGACACCTTAAATTCGGCGCAAGAAAAAATCCTCAATTGGCAACTCGACCAGAGGCTTCCCCCAGCAGGAAAGGTGAGAAAAGGGGGCGTGTCAGACGACTCCAGCAGATATGAGGGGGCGGTGCTAACATCACCCGCGGTTTGGGGGGGGTGACCAAGGGGCTGGAGGAGGAGGAGGAGGAGGGGGAGGAGAGGAGGGGAAGGGAAGGAGGAGGAGGAGAAGGAGGAGGTGTAGAAGGCTGACTCACCCGTCACTTATCCTTCACAGGTCTTTCAAGTCCGTTTTAAAGGACGTCATTTGGACCTAAGGAGGATTTTTTCCCGGATTTGGCCAAGAGGAGTCCGTAACTGTGTCGCGGCCTCGGGGTTTGTTGTCATTGTGAAACTTTAATTGAGCAGGTCGTCGGGGGGTGATTGAAGGACATTTACTGGTGAAATTCAAGAGACAGAATATTCTAATGGTCCCGTATTTATATCTGGAGGAGACAGTGACTGATATTAGCCGGTTTATTTGCCTCCTGGAACGTTCGGACAACATGACAGTGGCCATGGCTTCGTCTAAGGCGGAAGTGCAAGAGAGGGACTTGGTGACGCGCATGAAACACGGGTCGTCATCACCGACTGAAGACAAGGATACGAAGACAGCCACCACCACGACGGCTGTTAAGGGTCTACAAGTAAGTAGTAACAGAGAGGAAGACAATCTCACTATAGCCGGAGACGACGACGATGACACAGAAGAAAAAAGAAGAAAATCCAGCCCGGTTATAGACTCGGGACCGACCGACCTTAGCGTTAAGAAACAACAACAACAACCTACTAACAATACCAAACATCACCATTACAATAACAACAATAATAATAATAACCTGACTAGCGGCATCCCTAACAACCACAACAACAATAACAACAACCATCTCAGTAACCTGCCTCCTTCCCTCGCCGTCAAAAGTTCCTTCACCATCACCAACTTACTCAGACCTCCAGCTAAACCAGTAGAGGCACCAGAAGACCTCAGTAAGGCCAAGAGGAACGCCACCACCGTCACCGCCACCACCACCCGATCGCTACCTGAAGTGACCATCACCCCACAACACCATCACCACCACCTCCATCACATACTACCGCCGCATCACCTTCAGGAGACTAAACGTCACGTCCCCGCAGTGAAAAGGAAAATAGACGAAGTGGAAGAGGAAATAGATGTGGAAGAGGATGATGATGAGGGTAATATGAAGGAATGTGAAGCGGAAGAAGAGGAAGAGGAAGAGGAGGAGGAAGATGTCGGGGGAGACTCGAGCATCAGCGAGACACTTCTCAACGATGAGACAAAAGGTAAGAGGGAGGAATCAGCGATCTTTTGTCAACCTTATCTCTTATTACCTCTAAGTAAATCTTCCTTAACATCAAGATAACAACAGTAATATAAACAAGTTATAAGCTGTGTTATCTTCTGTGTCTCGTTACATATAAATAAATAACCAAGAGGACAGAGACATCTTCCTGTTATTGTAACCCCACAAGTTATAAGGTATGGCGTTGTTATCATTCGTCTCTTGTTATAGAAAGACAACCAACCGATATAAATGAAACTCCTATAATATTATTTTTAATTATCCGGCATCGAGATATCAACAAACATAAAAACCTAAAAGAACACATAGTTGTATTTCTATCTAATTCACGTTATGTATACGAGTAACAAACATAATGACAGACAGATACACCACCCACCTCAAGGTAGGACATACACCGCTATAGTTACCTGAGGGAGTATATGAGGCAGTTCAATGTAGGTAAGATGGCCATAAACACCGACAGTATCTAAACACCATCACTCATATCACTGATTATTTGAGTAAAAGAATAATAAAAAATAAAAAAATCACTCAGAATAAAAATCACAAAATTACTTCGGATTTTAGGATTTTAAAATTTATTGGTGTTCAAGTTTTATTTATTTTTTTTTTTTGCCGTAAATAACAAGGTTGCTTTTCTGTTTTTTTCTGAATCTATCAGGAGAATATTTTCAGCCATTAGAGACACAATCCCTTTACTATCTGTTTGTCATTCATTCATTCATTCGTTCATTCATTTCGTCCATTCATTCATTCATTTCGTTCACTCACTCTGACAGCCGTAACAGATGTGCAAAATAATAGGATAAAAAAGTGGATAGTTAGATAAATCAATATTTGGTAGATAAGAATAATATGATAAGAAGGATATAGAAAGGTGGTGTTGTGAGATGGTTGTTATGGTGTTGTGAGGTGGTTGTTATGGTGTTGTGAGGTGGTTGTTATGGTGTTGTGAGATGGTTGTTATGGTGTTGTGAGATGGTTGTTATGGTGTTGTGAGATGGTTGTTATGGATGTTGTGAGATAGTTGTTATGGTGTTGTGAGGTGGTTGTTATGGTGTTGTGAGATGGTTGTTATGGTGTTGTGAGGTGTTAATAGGTGGTTGTGAGAACGATATTGGTGTGAATATTGTGTAAAATAATTTCTCAGTGGCTTGATACGAATGAAATATCTGAGAGAGAGAGAGAGAGAGAGAGAGAGAGAGACTAACTCACTACTTACATCTTCATTCAAATCTCCTACAATAATCCTACCAAACCATAGCAACTAATAACATAATCATACATCCTTCCTGTTATACACACAGACATACACACCTTACAGTATATTACACATATACATATACAACCCTCACTATTACAGGTCACTAAACTATACTGCTTACTATTACTACTACGACTATTTACTACTTTCTACTAGTGACCTTTTTTAGCCTCCAGTCTCCCCCAATAGCCACACCTTCGCCGCCCACTACTACTTCTACTGTGACTAGTACTATGCAACATTACAATTTGCGTCAACAACATAAAACCCCAATTTCAAGCCAACATTAAAATATCAATGCAAATTAGTAGCACTCAGTTACCGCATCATAAAAACCGATAATGAAATAGAAGGGAAAAAATGAACCTCCACTTAGATGTAAAAAGATCTTTGAACAGCTCCGTCCCAATAAGGATTTCTCGCCTAATTTAAGATTTAACTGCTAATTGAACGCATTCCGCTTGCTGGCAGAGGCTCTATGTCAAAAGATATAATTGACAAGTAGATATCTGTTAGTATCCGTAAGTTAATACCAGCTAGTATCTGTAAATTAATACCGGCTAGTATCTGTAAGTTAGTACCAACTAGTACCTGTAAGTAAATACCAGCAAGTATCCGCAAGTATAGACAAATATTCAAAAGCATCCGCAAGTTGCCCACAAAAAATGCGTAAAAATCCATGATTATTTACACCGGTATCTGCAATTTCTCTCTCTCTCTCTCTCTCTCTCTCTCTCTCTCTCTCTCTCCCCTACCCACAATTACCCTTCACCACACTACACTCTCAAAAGCTATGATGCCCAAATTAGACGGAAGTCTTACATGCCCTCAAGCACCCGGTCACCGCTGCTGCTAGTGCCCGCGTGCCCTACCCTATCAGTCTCTATTAGGGAGAGGGAGGGCACTTAAGGGAGAAAGTGAGGGAGAAAAATGGCAGGGAGGGAACTTAAAGGAGGATATGAGGGAGTGAGGGCACGTGGGAGAGAATAAGAGGGAGAAAGATGGCAGGGAGGGTAATTGGGGAGGATATGAGGGAGGGAGAATAAGAGGGAGAAAGATGGCAGGGAGGGTACTTGGGGGAGGATATGAGGGAGGGAGAATAAGAGGGAGAAAGATGGCAGGGAGGGTACTTGGGGGAGAATGTGAGGGAGGGAGTGGCAGGAGAGGGTAGAGAATTAGGGAAGGTGAAGGGGGACATAGAGTGCTAGGGAGTAAGTTAGAAGGGAGAATGAGGAAACAGTAGCAAGGGAGGAAGGGAATTGTGAGAGAGAGAGGGAATGTGAGGGAAGAAGGGAGGGAAGGGTGGGAGGATGAAAAGGATAAAGGACATGTCGAGAAAGAAAGAAAGAAAGAAAGGCTGGAAACCTTACCAAACACAATTGAATGACTCGGAAAGTTAATAAACTCTACACAAGAACAAAGTAAATTAATAATAATAATAATAATAATAATAATAATAATAATAATAATAATAATAAACAGAAAATATAAAGAACAAATACATACCTGAAGAAAAAAAGAAACAAGAAAACATTACAATTAAGAATAAATTAATATGGATGAATAATTTATAGACACTTCCAACTAATTAAAAAAATATATAATTTATTAGATTTATAAATACGTAAAAGAATCGAAAATACATCCATGTATAGATCTAATATACATCTATACAAGTTAATTAAGAGCGAATATTAGTGTATTAATTCCGTAGAGTTTTTAGAGTAATTAATTGTTGGTCTAGTTGGTAAATAATTTATAATTAATAATCCGTAATTACCGATTTAATTGACGAGTTATTTGTGGCTAACTCTTTTTATACTTATTTGTTATAATAAAGTGTTCTTATAATCACGAGAAATACATCCATTAAAGAGTGTCTATGAACCATTACAAGTCAATCTAATAACTTACTTACAAAACATGAGAAGTAATCTGAACAAGTAAAGTGTACTTACAAACAGGAAAGACATTATTTGACAGTTGTGCTTCAGGCGTGAGAATTACATCTGGCAACTTGAGTGTGCTGAAAAGATAAGAAAAGTGTAGTTAACAAGTGCACTTACATGAACATGGTGAGTGAATAGATAAGTGTACTTGAGATGTTAGGTAAACACCCTTAAGAAACCATTTGTGTGTTTACGAAGAATAAAAGGAAGTAGATTTATTAATGTATATACCATGGCTAACATTATGTATATACGAGGCATAAGTCCACTTAACAATAAACTCATACATTTATGATAAATATACTTAATACTTGATACTTAACAACACACACACACACACGCGCGCACACACACACACACACACACATACACACACACACACACACACACATATATATACACACACACACACACACACACACACACACACAAACACACACACACACACACAGATATATACACACACACACACACACATACACACACACACAAAAGTACACTAGGTTAACTACATAAGTGTGAACATTTTCTCCTCCTTAAACAACCTTCGCCATGACGGTCAAACTCGACACAACACACACATGATAATTTCCCTTCCACCAATTACTCCCTTTCACCTCACTACGTCGCCTTCATTACCCCACTTTCAGCTGCCCTCTTGATCCACAGGGGGTCGTGTGTGTGTGTGTGTAGTGGTGGCTGTTTAAGTATAGAGAGTCAAGGAGTGTAGGAGGGGCAATGCGTGGACGGTGGGAGAATTCGTGACCAATGTCTTGAGGGTGGAGGTTGTGTGTGTGTGTGTGTGTGTGTTGCTGGTCTTCCTGTTTACCTGCTTGTTTCCGTGCATGTCTGCTTGCTTGTTTATTTTCCTGTCCCTCTGCTTGTTTTCCCCATTCTATCCATTTATGTTCCTTCTGGTTTGTCTGTCTGTCTGCGTGACTGCTAGTGTTGCTTCTCTTGTCCCGCCTCGCCCTTCTCCCTCCCTCGTTACTTGCTTCCGTGTGTCACTCGCCTCATGTGAAGAAAGAAAGGGATTTGAATCACCTAGGTAGCCTCCGTAGGGTATTGGAACTTTTGAGGTGATATTAGAAGGGGGTTCAAACCTTCATGGTAGCCAGATCATCTTTGAATGGAGTTTAAACCTTTTTGGGGCATTTGAAAGGAGTTTGATTATTTCTGCCTCTGTTTGATGGTCGTGAGAACGTATTTAAAACCTTCTGGTGATTTCATAAGGGTGTGTGAGCCTTTTTGTTGCTAATTAGTGGCTTTAAGAGGAAGGTATGAACTTTTGGGTCATCATAGGAAGGTTGTTTGAACCATTTACCAGATGGCCCGGCACACCCATTTCAAGTAGGCTTAAAACTGCATCTCTTCCATCACAACGATATTTCACTCCTTCCCATTCCAGCCTCCCACATCCACAACCCCTTCCCTCCACAACTTCCTCTCTCCACAACACCCTTCCCTCTACAACCCTCTCCTTTCGCTCCACAACTTTCTTCCTCCATAACCACTTACTTCACAACTCTATCCATCCTCTCACCCACTCCTTCCACCCACAACACTCCTCACCCATCTCCTCTATTCCTATTCTGTCCCATCCTTCTTTTCCCTTCCCTTCTAATCTCACCATTCCACTAAACTAATCCAACACAACCTAACCTCACCCACCTCTTCCAACTATCTCCTCTTCTTACCATTCCCTCCCCTACCCCTTCCTTCCCTTCCCTTCCCCTTCCATTCCCTTCTAACCTCACCATTCCACCATTAACCCCCTTGGGCAGGTGACCCCTTCTGACCTCACCTGGAATATTTCGTGATGGCCAGAAGGTTTACCTCTTACACAATGCCTGAACTGATTGGTAAGTTTACCTGAGGGAAAGGGGGGGGGGGGGAACCATAATGTATTCTTCCCCCTTACCCCACCTACTCACCCCTCTTCCCCCTTCCCCCCTCACCCCCTTCCCACCGTCACTGGCCAGGTGCAATCGGAAGTGATCTTTGACTTCCTCCACTTTTCTTCTATTATTGACCTTCTCTCTTTTGGAAAGTTTGTGAACAATAACGTAAAAATATTGTTCTGTGTGTGTGTGTGTGTGTGTGTGTGTGTGTGTGTGTGTGTGTGTAAAGAGATAAAAAGTGGCACTGAGAGAAAATAAGCCAGAGAGAGAGAGAGAGAGAGAGAGAGAGAGAGAGAGAGAGAGAGAGAGAGAGAGATAAAAAAGAAGAATGAGACTGAAAAAGAAAGTGAATAAAATAAAGAAAGAGAAAAATAAAAACGGAGACTGAGAGAGGGAAAAGATAACGAGAGAAAGAGAAAAAAAAGATACAGAAAAATAACACTAACATTACTACAAGCGTTACCATGTGTTATCATAGCGCCCCCCCCCCCCCCAAAGTTCTGTCACATAACTGGCCCACCGACTGTCATGTGAGTGGTGGTGGTAGACTGTCGTGACTGTGAGAATATGAGGGTCTATATTGGTGTGTTGTGGTGTACTGATGGCTCTAACTTATGTGTTTACTGAGGCACTTTGGTGAAGGGTTGGCTAAATAGGTATAATTTTATTTTATATTATTTATTTATGTGAAAGAGAGAGAGACAGAGATAGAGAGAAGAAGAGAGACAAATTAAACAGATAAAAACATAAAAAAGACAGAAAACGGAAGAGACAGACACACAAACAGAGATTAAGTAATCTACATTAATTTTGTCTGTTTTGTTGACCAATCTTAACACCAATTACCTTCCCTCCTTCCCTCCCTCCCTCCTTCCCTCCCTTCTCCCGTTTATTCCTCTCTTCCACCATTTTTTCTTCCATCCGTCCTTTCCTCTCTCCCTCCCTTCTTCCCTCTCTCCCTCCCTCCTTCCCCTTCATCCATCCCTCCTCCCCTTCACTCCTTCCTTCTACCCCTCCCTCATCTCTCCCTCTCTTCTTCCCTCCCTCCATCCATCCACCCCCCCTCCCTCATCTCTCCCTCTCTTCTTCCCTCCCTCCATCCATCCACCCCCCTCCCTTACCCCCACTCTAAATATGAGAAAATTTTGCAAAGCCCTTATTTTTTTTTTAGTAATTTGCATTCTTATGGTGACGATACTTCCCACAACACGCTCAGGTAATAGGCAGGTAACAGGTAAAGTGATGGTGGATGACACACGCTCAGGTAAGGTATCGTCTCGCTTACCTCCCATCACCTGTAATTGAAGGTAGGATTAGGGTACTCTCTACCGTCGAGGTGAGAGCGGCGGTGTAGACTCTTTGGTTTGAGGTGTTTATTGGGCGGGATGTCGGCGGCTTTGTGGCAGCATTTGATCTAAGTGGGATTTTATCGTGGTGGGATTTTATTGAACTGGGATTTTATCGAGGTGGGATTTTATTGAAGTGGGATTTTATTGAACTGGGATTTTATCGAGGTGGGATTTTATTGAACTGGGATTTTATCGAGGTGGGATTTTATTGAAGTGGGATTTTATTGAACTGGGATTTGATTTACTAGGATTTTATTTAATTATTATTTAACTGATCTAGTATTTTATTTTTCTGGGATATTATTGAACTTAATTTAGAGTTATTTTATGGCACTAAACTGGCAATACTTGAACTAATATTTTCTTGTACTACTATTTTATTAAACTTTTATTTATATTAAAGTGGTATTTTATTGAATTATAATTTGATGGAACTGTTAATTTTTATTATGAATTTTATTACCTGTTGATGTATTTACCTGTCATTTCACTGTTATCTTTACTCGTGTTTCGCTTTATTTATTTGCATTATTTTATTACTAATGATATTTACCAAAGAAATAAACTATAATATAATTTTTTATGGTATATAACACCTTGTATAATACGTAAATAGATAACTGAGAATCTGTAAACACACAAATAAATAACTAAAAGAATAAAAAGGAAATAAAATATATATAAAAGTTACCTTAATAAATAAACTTACGAGGAAATAAACAGATGGAATGGTTGATAGGCAAATAATAATAATAATAATAATAATAATAATAATAATAATAATAATAATAATAATAATAATAATAATAATGATAATAATAATAATAATAATAATAATAATAATAATAATAATAATAATAATACTATTTTATTACTGCTATTTTTTTTTAAATGGCCTCCATCCTCCCCCATTAGCCACACCTTCGCCACCATTTATTTACCTTAATATTAAATATCCTAATACATAAGTAGCTATCCTATCTGTGTTGAATTAGTTGAGCCGCAGATCTATGCAGCATTCAGTGGCTGTAGCCTCATAGTCAATATCTGCAGCAGTTGTCGGAGTAGGGGCAGACGCTCTCGTTCCCCTGCTATTACTACTATTACTATTATTATTCTTATTATTATTATATTCTTACTATTACTTGTATTATGTTATTATTCGCAGGGAAACAGGTAGGAAATCTTACATAATCTCAACAGTTAAACGAGTCGCTCTCCTGATTCCAAATGACGAAAGAATTCCCCCCCCCCCCCCTCCACCTCCTCTCAAATTAAAACATAAAATACACGTCACTCCCAGACACAAACACAAACATTAGCTGGTGTTTGTGCAATACCTCACTAGCACGTGCTTGAGAAGGCTGTACACACTCACTAAGGACGTTTAAAGTCACACACTCTGTCTCAATAGTAAGATTAAGAGTCTGAGGACATACTTATGGAGTGTGTTAATAGGGTGAATAATAATAATAATAATAATAATAATAATAATAATAATAAAAATAATAATAGTAATAATAATAATAATAATAATAATAATAATAATAATAATAATAATAATAATAATAAATTTTAAACGCCATTATAAATTAGGGAAGATTCTTAAGTAAAATTAGACCCACCACACGCAAACACACACACACACACACGCAAACACACACACACACACACACACACACACACACACACACACAAAACATATGCATATGTAAAATCGACAACGCAACCCGTAAAACACATATGACTTTCCTGAAGTAAATAACAGAGGACGACTCACAATGACGATGGCTTACAAAAACAAAGGTACGGTCCAACGATACTAATGTGGCCAGGTAACACCATTCACCTGTCTGCTGGGAGTGGTGGTGGGTGGGTGGTGGTTGTGGTGGTGGGAGTAGTGGGGGTGGTGGGAGTAATGGGAATAGGGGAGGGTGGTGGGGGTATAGGAAGGGGGTAGTTGTGGTGGGGGGTAATGGTGGTAAAGGGGCTGGGGATAGGATAGGATAGGATAGGATGGTGGTGGTGGTGGTGACGGTGGTGCTGATTGGTAGCTATTTGGCGTAATTTCACAACATTACGTCACCATTAAATCCCTAACACCACTATTGTCACTACCACTATATCACCACCACTACTACAACTACCACTACTACCACTACTTCCACCATCCACACCACTACGAGCACCACCACTACTACCATCACCACCTTCACTCTCCCGACACAGCAGGGAGACTGGCGGCTGGGGGGGTGGGGTGGGGTGGGGGGGGGGGGGGGGAGGTACTTTACATGTGACCATTCCTGATAGATGTGTGTGTGGTGTGTGATGGTGGTAGTGGTGGTGTGGTGTATGATGGTGATGTGGTGTATAATGGTGGCGTGGTGTATGATGGTGGTGTGGTGTGTGTGATGGTGGCAATGGCTGTGTGGTATATGATGGTGGTGTGGTGTGTGATGATGGTGTGGTGTGTGTGATGGTGGTAGTGGTGGTGTGTGACGGTGGCAGTGGTGGTGTGTGTGTGTGTGTGTGTGTGTGTGTGGTAGTAATAGTGGTGGTACTTGTGACGGTGTATGATGACGGTACTTGTGACGTTGTGTGGTGACGGAACTTGCAACGGCGTGTGGTGTGGTGACGGTACTTGTGACGGTGTGTGGTGTGTGACGGAACTTGCGACGGTGTGTGGTATGTGACGGTACTTGTGACGGTGTGTGGTGTGTGACGGTACTTGTGACGGTGTGTGGTGTGTGACGGTACTTGTGACGGTGTGTGGTGTGTGACGGTTCTTGTGACGGTGTGTGGTGTGTGACGGTACTTGCGACGGTGTGTGGTGTGTGACGGTACTTGTGACGGTGTGTGGTGTGTGACGGTTCTTGTGACGGTGTGTGGTGTGTGACGGTACTTGTGACGGTGTGTGGTGTGTGACGGAACTTGCGACGGTGTGTGGTGTGGTGACGGTACTTGTGACGGTGTGTGGTGTGTGACGGTTCTTGTGACGGTGTGTGGTGTGTGACGGTACTTGTGACGGTGTGTGGTGTGTGACGGTAATTGTGACGGTGTGTGGTGTGTGACGGTACTTGTGACGGTGTGTGGTGTGTGACGGTACTTGCGACGGTGTGTGGTGTGTGACGGTACTTGTGACGGTGTGTGGTGTGTGACGGTACTTGTGACGGTGTGTGGTGTGTGACGGTATTTGTGACAGTGTGTGGTGACAGTACTCGTGACGGTGTGTGGTGACATAACGTGTGACGGTGTGTGGTGACGGAACAGGTGTGTGACAATAACTTTCTCTCATATACACCAATATAAATACACCTTTCCTTTATATAAAAAAAAAAAAAATCCTAAACTAAAACTTATGAAAATGTGACAACAGGAAAATTCCACTCCACAGGTGACACCAATGACATCATAAGTGACATCATCATTACCAAGCTCTATTAGAATCTATACAAGTAGTCATAGCAGCTAATAGATGTCAGGATGAGTGACGTCAGAATAGGAAATGTCAACACGAGGTAAAGAATCACTCAAGAACTAAATGCCTAAAGAACTACACAATCTTCCACCTCCTATATCATCGCATGTGACGTTATAAGTGACGTCATAGTTGAAAAGGTCAGAACACCGCAATAAGGATAATAATAACAAAAATGAACGCGTGAGATACGGTAAAATGGCCACCCTGGAGTCACCCCAAATTCCCAGGTATTGTTTAAACTTGAGGATGTGTCTTATTAAACCCGGTGGTGCTTGCTCTCCCCCACCCCAGCCTGTGGACTTCCTATCGCTCACAAGCAGATAGCAGTAATTAGTACAATATATTCGATAGACGTGAGTGCTTGAAGACCTCTCACAGGGCGGCAATCTTGAGACGGGGGAGGGTGGGGGGGAGGGGTAGTTTATACTGAAGGGAATCTTTGTTAATGTGTTCATACGTCTGGCAGTGAGGTTGTATTGTGGAGTGGGAGGAAAATATATCGTTCTCTCTAGCCTCTGTGTGTGTGTGTGTGACATGGCTTAGGATGGGTTGATTTATATATGGGATAATGTTTTGGATTACTGGTGGACACAGGAGTGGTGGCTGAAGATTTGGTTTGGCTTGGTGAGAGATGTTTGTGATTGGTGAGGGGGAGAGAGGAGGACGCTGCCTAGGACGGTGACAGGCAAAAGTGGTGAGGTGTTGGTGTGGGTTGGTGAGGTGTTGGTTGTTGAGGTGTTGGTGTGGGTTGGTGAGGTGTTGGTGTGGGTTGTTGAGGTGTTGGTGTGGGTTGGTGAGGTGTTGGTGTGGGTTGGTGAGGTGTTGGTTGTTGAGGTGTTGGTGTGGGTTGGTGAGGTGTTGGTGTGGGTTGGTGAGGTGTTGGTTGGTGAGGTGTTGGTGTGGGTTGGTGAGGTGTTGGTGTGGGTTGGTGAGGTGTTGGTTGGTGAGGTGTTGGTGTGGGTTGGTGAGGTGTTGGTTGGTGAGGTGTTGATGTGGGTTGGTGAGGTGTTGATGTGGGTTGGTGAGGTGTTGGTGTGGGTTGGTGAGGTGTTGGTGTTGGTTGGTGAGGTGTTGGTGTGGGTTGGTGAGGTGCTGGTGTGGGTTGGTGAGGTGTTGGTTGGTGAGGTGTTGGTGTGGGTTGGTGAGGTGTTGGTGTGGGTTGGTGAGGTGTTGGTTGTTGAGGTGTTGGTGTGGGTTGGTGAGGTGTTGGTGTGGGTTAGTGAGGTGTTGGTGTGGGTTGGTGAGGTGTTGGTGTGGGTTGGTGAGGTGTTGGTTGGTGAGGTGTTGGTGTGGGTTGGTGAGGTGTTGGTGTGGGTTGGTGAGGTGTTGGTGTGGGTTGGTGTGGTGTTGGTGTGGGTTGGTGAGGTGTTGGTTGTTGAGGTGCTGGTGTGGGTTGGTGAGGTTTTGGTGTGGGTTGGTGAGGTTTTGGTGTGGGTTGGTGTGGTGTTGTTGGTGTGGGTTGGTGAGGTGTTGGTGTGGGTTGGTGAGGCGTTGGTGTGGGATGGTGAAGTATTGGTGTGGGTTGGTGAAGTATTGGTGTGGGTTGGTGAGGTGTTGTTGGTGTGGGTTGGTGAGGTGTTGGTGTGGGTTGGTGAGGTGTTGGTTGGTGAGGTGTTGGTGTGGGTTGGTGAGGTGTTGGTGTGGGTTGGTGAGGTGTTGGTGTGGGTTGGTGAGGTGTTGGTTGGTGAGGTGTTGGTGTGGGTTGGTGAGGTGTTGGTGTGGGTTGGTGAGGTGTTGGTGTGGGTTGGTGTGGGTTGGTGAGGTGTTGGTTGTTGAGGTGTTGATGTGGGTTGGTGAGGTGTTGGTGTGGGTTGGTGTGGTGTTGGTGTGGGCTGGTGTGGTGTTGGTGTGGGTTGGTGTGGGTTGGAGGTGTTGGTTGTTGAGGTGCTGGTGTGGGTTGGTGAGGTTTTGGTGTGGGTTGGTGAGGTTTTGGTGTGGGTTGGTGTGGTGTTGTTGGTGTGGGTTGGTGAGGTGTTGGTGTGGGTTGGTGAGGCGTTGGTGTGGGATGGTGAAGTATTGGTGTGGGTTGGTGAAGTATTGGTGTGGGTTGGTGAGGTGTTGTTGGTGTGGGTTGGTGAGGTGTTGGTGTGGGTTGGTGAGGTGTTGGTGTGGGTTGGTGAGGTGTTGGTGTGGGTTGGTGTGGTGTTGATGTGGGTTGGTGAGGTGTTGGTGTGGGTTGGTGAGGTGTTGGTGTGGGTTGGTGAGGTGTTGATGTGGGTTGGTGAGGTGTTGGTGTGGGTTGGTGTGGTGTTGGTGTGGGTTGGTGTGGTGTTGGTGTGGGTTGGTGTGGGTTGGTGGTGTTGGTTGTTGAGGTGCTGGTGTGGGTTGGTGAGGTTTTGGTGTGGGTTGGTGAGGTTTTGGTGTGGGTTGGTGTGGTGTTGTTGGTGTGGGTTGGTGAGGTGTTGGTGTGGGTTGGTGAGGCGTTGGTGTGGGATGGTGAAGTATTGGTGTGGGTTGGTGAAGTATTGGTGTGGGTTGGTGAGGTGTTGTTGGTGTGGGTTGGTGAGGTGTTGGTGTGGGTTGGTGAGGTGTTGGTTGGTGAGGTGTTGGTGTGGGTTGGTGAGGTGTTGGTGTGGGTTGGTGTGGTGTTGATGTGGGTTGGTGAGGTGTTGGTGTGGGTTGGTGAGGTGTTGGTGTGGGTTGGTGAGGTGTTGAATAACATTTTAGGTATCCAGTAGTATCCAGTCTTGTAATATATGACTGGCAGTGACTGTAAGACTGACAAGTCTAGAAGTGTAAGTAACAAGAGTGCAGAGGTCTTATTGCAACTATATCTTGCGCTAATTAGGCCGCACCTCGATTATGCGGTTCAGTTCTGGTGCCCCTATTATAGAATGGATATAAATTCACTAGAGTCGGTGCAGCGAAGAATGACAAAAATGATTCCGGGACTTAGAAACCTTCCATATCAGGGTAGGTTAAAGAAACTTAACTTGCATTCCCTAGAAAGACGAAGAGTGCGGGGAGATATGATAGAAGTATTTAAGTGGGTGAAAGGAATCAATAAAGGGGATATAGATAAAGTTCTTATAATATCCGAGCAGGATAGGACTCGGAGCAACGGATTCAAGTTGGATAAGTTTAGGTTTAGGAGGGAGATAGGAAGAAACTGGTTCACAAATAGGGTGGTGGACGAGTGGAACAAGCTTAGCAACTTTGTAGTAAGTGCGGGAACTCTGGAAAGTTTCAAAAGGAGGCTAGATAGATTCATGGATGATAGAGAGTGGTAGTAACTCGACAGGAGCTGCCATGCACAGGCCAACCGGCCTCTTGCAGACTCCTTATTTTCTTATGTTCTTAAGTAAGAACCAGTTTAGTGAGATGAGGTGGGGGGGGGGGGGGATTGATACGGACTGTCAGACTAGCGTGAAAGAGCCAGCTTGGTCAGATGCGAGCAATAATGACTGTTAACTGACATGTAAAAGAACCGGTCCAGTGAGAAATGACGAGTAGTGACTGTCAGACTGGCGGGAAAGAACCAGTCTAGCGAGATATAACAATATACAACGCTGACAGAGTGATCGTATGGGATAAGTCTTAAATAACAGACAATGAAGGAACTATTGATGGGACTGTGAGAGGTTCTGTCACCGTGAAACTAACACTTGAATACCTGTGTGTGTGTGTGTTTACGCGGGCACTTACTGTAAACATGCATTGTGTGTATATATGAATCCTTTTCTTACTTACATACATACATACATACATACATACATACATCCAACATTCAGCCCAAGGCATTTACAAGTCACAGATTAACTCATTACACCCAAATAATGGCCAGTGGTAATAAAAGCAATAAACACGTCCTCAATATATAGACTCACCTAGTCTCATTACACTCTCAGGTACACACAACTCACCTGATGACAGTACCTACACCAAGTTATTTTTCCCTCCCCCACCTCACTTCACAGTCGTAAGATCATGACTTGATAGCTTGAGGAAGGTTACCGAGCGAGATTATGACCAAGAGAAAAGACAGTGTTTTTCTAAGAGGACATCATAGAAAACGAGACTCACTCAGATTGGGGGAGGGGAAACTATAAGATAATCATAGGAGGTGTTGGAAATTTTAGTGTTGGTTCGGGAAAGTTTTTTGTTTTATTATTACTGGTGGTGGTGGTAAGGGGATGACGGTATTATAATGGTATACTTTAATATTCTCTCTCTCTCCTTCTCCCTCTCGGTTTTGTTTCTTTCTGTTTATCTGTGTTTTTCTGCCTCTCTTTCTCTTTCTCGCCTTGTCTATGTGTATTTCTACCTCTATCCATTTATCCGTATACAGTATACACAGAGAGATGAGATTAGATAGATAGATAGATAGATAGATAGATAGACACAGATAGATAGATAGATAGATAGACACAGATAGATAGATAGATACATAGATAGATAGACACAGATAGATAGATAGATAGATAGATAAATAGATAGACAAATATAGATAGATAGATAGATAGATAGATAGATAGAGAGTTAGATAGCCACCTGTAATTTAGTGTTTCAACATACATTACTAACACACAGGCTATGAACGTCCTTCCCCGCCGCCTGTTGACTCACCCAAGACACCATCGTAAGGGAGAGAGCGAGAAGGCGGCCTCAGCTCTCGTAGGACACAACCATGACGCCACCAGAATTATCTTATTTTTTCGGTCGTGTCCCTACGATATAATTATGTCTTATCAGTAGTTTAATGGGAGAATGTTCTCTTGGGATACAATATACTGTATCATATAGTAGGGAGTGTCTGTCTGTCTGTCTGTCTGTCTGTCTCTCTCTCTCTCTCTCCCAACTATCTCTTGAACGTTCTCCAAAACAATCAACTTCAGAGAACAAAAAAAAAGTCGAACAACAAAAAAAAAAAAAAAGCTACCAGACCCACGTACAGAATAATAAAAATATATATATATACAATAATTCACAACAATCACTACATATTTATAAAACATGATGACCGAGGTCCCAGCACAGTTGGTAACATTTGCCACGTCATTTATGAGATGTTGGTAACGCTGCTGTCATGTGGGAGGAGAAACTGTATTTTGGTGGATGACTGTAATGACAACTACACCACTGTAACGCTGGATCCTGATTACTACTACTACTACTACTACTACTACTACTAGGGGTTTGTGGCGCTTGTGTGCGTGTGCGTGTGTGTGTGTGTGTGGTGATACAGGCATTTAAGTAGACTATATACACCCCTTATATACACTTCAGTACACACACAGGAACACTTAAACTATACTTATTCACACTAGGATTTACAACATATATAAGTATTTTTGACACCCTGAACCCTGGTATTGCTGGCATACTTAGAACTGTATTTACTCTTAAATATCTCACTTAACTCTGTGAATATGTGCGTGGACGACCTTGTTACGTTCACACACACACACACACACACACACACACACGCGCGCGCGCGCGCGCACACACACACACACACACACACACACACATACCGTACAGTGTAAATTAATTGAACGTATTCTCTCTCTCTCTCTCTCTCTCTCTCTCTCTCTCTCTGCAGCTGTCTATTAACCAAGCTATCAATTCTCTCACTCTTTGTTTTTTATCTAGTTATCTATCTATCTATCTATCTATCTCATGTATATAGATAGACAGACAGATAGATAGTTAGATAAGCAACCGGTACTAAACCAACAAAGTCTTTCAGGTGATTCTCACAAACACCATTTCGCATTAAGAGTTTTAACCTTACCTGTACAGTACACTCTAGCGGATATTTAATCTCTTAAGTCAAGATGACGCATTCTTCCGCTTATTGCCATGCGTCACAGGAGGTGCGGTACGCTTGCCATGCGTCATAAATGGTAAGGGGGTCGTGTAATGCGTCTCAAGTCTCGGAGGGGGACGTTTTATCATGCGTCGCAAGATGTCGAGTACGTTTGTCATGCGTCAGAAGTTATGAAGAGGTTTTGCTATGCGTCACAGTTAATTGAGAATGTCAACCATGCGTCATGATTACAGGAGAAATCTACTCGTCCGACATAGCGGAGTGAGTGCGTCCGTGAATGCGTCGTCATCATCATCATATGCACTCTACATGTAGGTGAGGAGGGAGGAGGATGGGGAAAGAAAGGGGGAATTGGGAGGGGGGGAAGGGGAGGAGGGGGAAGGGAGGGGGAAGAGAAGGAGGGGGGAGGAATAGGGAGGAGGGAGGGGGAAGGGAAGATGGTGTTTACAGTGCGTTTTAAACTTGGTGAGAACTAACACCATAAAAGCAGTCACAACACCTGACATACAGTACAGTACATTACCACGATACCAGTACCACAACGATAACAATAGACCAATACCACAACAAGATACCAGTACCACAATGATAACAAGATACCCACACCTTACAATCTCTAACCATAACCATCCCAGGATAACAGAGGAAAGAATTAATTACACTTACCTTGGACGATTACTTAGTTATGTAATTACCAGGTGTACAAGTGCTCTCTCAGGTATATTTAATTAAATTTTATTTCCACCTCGTGACAGTAAAGGAAATGCTAGTATGTGTGATGTCATTTGGTAATAAAATAGTCAACCGGGATAGTAGTTAAGGCAGTGAACAATAATAGTAATAGTAGTGATAATGATAAAAAATAAAAGCAATAACAATGAAGAACAAGAAATGACAGAGAAAATAAGAAATAAGAACATTAAAATAACGTAAACTAACTGTGATGAAAATAAAATATAACAATACAAATAACAAGACAGAACAAAGAAATAACGTTAATAACAATTCATAACAATGAAGAACAATGATCATACAAATCGGGAAGTTCATCATAACATCAATTACGTCCCCTCAGAACCACTCCCACACTCAAGTAAATAAAGAAAGAAATAATGCACATGAGAAATAACATCAATAACAACACAAATAACACTCAATAACACTGAAGAACAAAGAATTGATAAGTCAACCAGTTCACCATAACAATTACGTCACAGCCACTTACACACAGCACACACACACACACACACACACACACACACACACACACACACACACTCAACCGCCACGCCTGTATGTTTTACTACTGTATAGGAACGAGCAATCCCACGCCAGCCTGGCTTATTAGGCCCCAGCGTGTAATTATTCACGCTAAGCCAGGCGTGGAAGATGACGAGGAGGAGGAGCTCTTGCTGACACACGCTGAGTTTTGTGTGTGTGTGTGTGTGTGTGTGTGTGTGTCATTCAGAAATAAAACATGAAAAAATCTTTTATTTCTAAACAATAATAATACTACCAAAACTACAAACGACATTTGTATAAGAAATATACAACTAAGTAGATACAAAAAAATAGCTAATAGTAATACATGTTTACTATCTATACACACCTGCTAGTGACATACAGTATATATACATACCTGTCAACTTACATCACTGTATACGGGAGATACAATGTGGTGTACAGCGTGATTCTAAGGTATAGGTGCAGTTATACAGGTAGACAGGTAGGCAGGTAGGCAGGTAGACAGGTACGTATACATGAACAGGTAGCCTTCAGTTTCAGATACAAGCACAGGTATAAGGTACAAGTATAGTTCCATATACAGGTACAGGTATACTTACAGGTACATATATAGCTTACAAACACACTAAAATAAACTGAAAACAAATAAATAAAACAACAAACAAACAATATGGTGTACAAAAAATACAAATAAACCAACAAAAAAAACACACACAAAACAAGAAGGCAAACACAAAACACACAGAGCAAGCAAACTAAACCAACATGGTAAACAGATCTTCATTTAACACACAGTAAAGCGCTCGTCGGCGGCAGGTAAGATCACAGCGAACGTAATGGCCAGCGTACATAGCACATCATTAACCTGGCCTGGCGCGTCAAGCTTCAGCGACCGAGAGGGAACAGCTGTTGAGCTCAGATCCTCTCCAGAGTGGGATGTCGGGAGTAACCGCAGTACATAGTAAATACTACCCCCCCCCCCCCACCTCTTACTTTCCTTTCTTCCTCTTGTGCTTCCCTCTCTTCCTTACCTCCCTCCCTCCATCCCTTACCTTCCCCCTTCTCTCCCTTACTTTCCTCCTTCCTTTCCTTACCTCCCTCCCTACCTCCCTCCCTCCATCCCTTACCTTCCCCCTTCTCTCCCTTACTTTCCTCCTTCCTTTCCTTACCTCCCTCCTTCTTACATCTCTCCTCCCTTACTTCCTTCCCTCCCTTACCTCCTTCTCACCCTCACTCCAGGAGGCCATGGCGGTAAGCTCTTACTGACGGCAGATGACACAAGCTAATTTAACCTAACCTAGCTAGACCTGATTTAAGTTAACCTCCTATTCTAAACTTAAGCAAAAACAACTTAATGTAACGTAATGAAACGTAACCTAACCTAACCTAACCTAACCTAATTTGGCCCATTCTTGCCTAACCTAACGTAATTTAACCTAACTTAACCTAACCCCACAATCCTTATAGGAGGGGTAGGAGAGAAGAGAAGGGGGGAGGGGGGGTTATAGAAGGGGAAGGGCGAGAGGATAATAGGGGGAACACCTCACTTTGGCCACCCCATTACCTACCCCCATAATGGTGTCTCAGGTGGATGGGTTTTGTAGAGTCTCTTTATGAATCGCGTTATGCAAAGTTAGTGTGATGGTCTGCTTCTTGTTGTAATTGGTGGGGAGGTAATTGGTTAGTTGAGATGGTAGGCCAGTTGTTTTAAGTAAGGATGATAATTGGTTGTTTGGGTTGTGTTTTTGTTCTAATTGGTGGATGATAATTGGTTAGTTGGGATGGTAGGCTTGTTGTCTTAAATAAGGATGGTGGTTGGTTGCTTGGAATGCTCATTGTTCTAAATACGAAGATGCAGATTGTATAGTGGTGATTGAATTGTGGTGATTCGACGGTACTGATTGAGTGAGGGTCATTAGATGATAGTAATTGGGTGGTGGTGATTGGTAGTGGTTATCAAGGCAGAATATACAGGTATGACCAGGTACGTGTACAGTAAAACCCTCATTAAGAACGACCCTATGCAATTAACCTACAACAACGAATAATTAAGACTTTCGTTATCCACTTGAACGCAATATACGGCAAAAAAAATATATACCTAACCTAACCTAACCTAACCTAACCTAACCACCCATTTATCCCCCCTAACCCCTTACCCACTCCTCCTTCTTATCCCCTCATCTCTTCCTCCTTCTCCATACCACCTCCTCCTACTCCTCACCCCATCATCTTTACACCCCCTCCCATAAACTCTCTAACCCCCTCCTCACCCCATCCATCCTGCTCACCCCTTCCCCATCCCCTCCACCTTGCTGCCCCCTTCCTCCTCCTCCTCACTACCCTCCTCTTCACCCCTCTACCTTACTCCACCCTCCTCCTCCTCATCTTCCTCTTTACCCCCCACCACTTCCACACAACACCCCCCCCCTTCATCTTGCTCCCCCTCACCCCCCACCCCCCTCAGCAGACACGCCACACTGGATACTTTCATTTCATGCCTCGGGGATATTAAGTACTTGCCATTCTTAATAATTTCCCTCAATTTCACGCTCACAATACCTCACAATTTATATACAAGGTTTGTGGCTGCAGTAACTCACCCCCTCTCACGAGTTGGGCGAGTAATGATAATGGCGAGTAGTGCTAATGACGAGTAGTGCTAATGACGAGTAGTGCTAATGACAAGTTATTTTAATTTATATGAATGGGTCAGAATTTTGTCCAATAGGCGACTTTATGCATACAATAAAATATTAGTTTTGTCCAATGGGCGAGTAGTGATAATAGCGAGTTTTTGTATACATGAAGGGTAAGAATTTTGACCGATAGGCGAGTTGTGATAATGGCGAATATTTACGTAAGAGTCGATCACAGTCTCTTCCCTATAGGCGAGTTGTTGTACTGGCGAATCTACGTCATGAGAGCAGCTACTGTTGTTGTCCGGGGTCTGAAATATACGGTACCTCGGGGCGTCTTCATCGTGTAACAACGTGCAGCAGTGGGTGGCTGGGTGGTGAGGAGTGGTGGCTGGGTGGTGAGGAGTGAGGAGTGGTGGCTGGGTGGTGAGGAGTGGTGGCTGGGTGGTGAGGAGTGGTGGCTGGGTGGCTGGGTGGTGAGGAGTGGTGGCTGGGTGGTGAGGAGTGAGGAGTGGTGGCTGGGTGGTGAGGAGTGGTGGCTGGGTGGCTGGGTGGTGAGGAGTGGTGGCTGGGTGGCTGGGTGGTGAGGAGTGAGGAGTGGTGGCTGGGTGGTGAGGAGTGGTGGCTGGGTGGTGAGGAGTGGTGGCTGGGTGGTGAGGAGTGGTGGCTAGGTGGTGAGGAGTGAGGAGTGGTGGCTGGGTGGTGAGGAGTGGTGGCTGGGTGGTGAGGAGTGAGGAGTGGTGGCTGAGTGGCTGGGTGGTGAGGAGTGGTGGCTGGGTGGTTGGGTGGTGAGGAGTGAGGAGTGGTGGTTGGGTATTGAGGAGTGAGGAGTGGTGGCTGGGTGGTGAGGAGTGAGGAGTGGTGGCTGAGTGGCTGGGTGGTGAGGAGTGGTGGCTGGGTGGTTGGGTGGTGAGGAGTGAGGAGTGGTGGTTGGGTATTGAGGAGTGAGGAGTGGGTGACTGGGCGGTGAGGAATGAGGAGTGTGTGGCTGGGTGGTGAGGAGGGGTGGAGGAGTGTGGAGGATAGAGTGGTGAGGAAGTAAGATGACTGGAATTGAGGATGAACGGTGAGGAGGAGGATGGATGATCAGAGGAGGATGGATGATGAGAAAGAGGATGGATGAGGAGGAGGAGGATGGATGATGAGGAGGAGGATGGATGATGATAATAATAATAATAATAATAATAATAATAATAATAATAATAATAATAAACGCTTTTTTGAAAAAGTTCTGCAGGTGAGGAGGGAGTGATGGGGGAGTAGTGAGGGAGTGAAGGAATGAGAAGAAGAGCAAAAGAGGAGGAGGAGGAGTAGAAGGAAGGTGGGTGGTGGGGGGGGGGGTGAAGTAAGGGTTAGGTTAGATAGTAGTGGAGAAGCTATTTTCGCCAGGTAAAAATTTGGACTCGGGTAAAGAGAAGGAAAAACACTGTAGCGGATATGACAACACACTTTCTCTCCTCCGTCGCTTCCAAAGTGGTCAAGTTCCTTCATAAAATTGCGGTTCATTGTTAGTATTGGCCGTGGGAAATGGCCCGATTTTACCGTAAGATATGGCCCTTTTGCCTGCCTCGGAAAAGTGGTTTTATTTTGCAATTCACATCAACTGACTCTAGCCACGACACCCCTAACACAGAGAGCTCAGGTATAGGTAAGGTGATCGGCCAGGTGAGGTTGAGAATTGGATGACGATATTATTAAACGATTCACCTTAATTACCTTATTTTCGTTCTTTTTTCTCTATTTTAGTGGTTTTGCGATTCAGCTAACGACTTCAGTAGTTCACATAGTATAAATTCTCTTCCACTGAGTAGCTTAGAATTTATGTACCTTTTATGGTCTTTTTTCACAAGAGAAATTGTCACGCAATATATATAACCAATTTCCTGTTTTGACATAAATCTAATGAGGTTTATTATGTAACGTGACTGTGTTGTGACTTAACATACAGGCAGACAAATTCCTCCTGAAGGGTTTAGGAAATAAAAATTCTACTTTCATTTTCTCAATGAATTATTCCTGTCAAGAAATAGTCAACGCTGTCATAACTGTCAAGAAATATCCACGTGTTATTATAGGTGTGTGCTATGTTACGCACCTGACTATACTTTCATAATATGCAAACGACCTCGTCTTGTGGGTTCAGTGTTCAATATTGCTGTTGTAGAGAAAATCACACTACTCAGAATTCTAAGTTTTTTTTATTGATAGCATAATCATACAGTTTAGATTCTTACGCAACTGAATGACTTCTACTTTATATGCAAATGACCTCGTTCTGGAGAACATAAAAGTGTATACACACATATTTACAAATTTTTGAAGAAAATCCTCACATTCACGTTATTTTTAGTTTTATAATAAATTTACTGAGCTATGAATAACTCCGACTGACTCAAGCTTCAAAGATTATATATATACAGATAGGTCAGGTCAGATCAGGTCAGGAAAAGAATAAGATGTGTGCAACTTGACTAAGATGGAAATTAAGAAACTCCTGGGATCACCTGAAGAGTAGCCCCTCCTCTAGTTATTTCACTTGATTAAATACCCTAACGCTACCTGGGGGGGGGGGGGGGGGGGAGGTCAGGTTAAGTTAGGTTATGTTAGGTTAGTTAGATTTGGTAACGTGTGATTACGTTAGTTTGGCTAGATTATTTAGGATAGTTTAAGTTACATAAGGTTAGTAAGGTTAGGTTAGTTGAGTTTGGTTATTTTAGGTTAAGTTAGGATAGGTTAGGATAGGATAGGTTAGGTTAGGTTAGGTTAGGTTAAGTTAGGTTAGGTTAAGTTAGGTTAGGTTAGGTTAGGTTAGGTTAGGTTAGGTTAGGTTAGGTTAGGTTATTCTTAAGATGAAATATAGTGGGTCAGGGGCTAATCTTGACGTGATACAAACTCCTGAAGGTTACTGCTGAACCACAGACTAAATTGGTGATCAGTGTAACACGTTGACTGTGATGAAGTGTCATGTGATAGTGTTGATGACAGGCGAGAAGCTTGGTGCTCTCTCTCTCTCTCTCTCTCTCTCTCTCTCTCTCTCTCTCTCTCTCTCTTTCATCGTCTGTCTGTGTGTGTGTGTGTGTGTGTTGTCGGGACCAAACACTTGAACCCCCAGAGACAACTTGCCCCATACGCCTATGTTTGTTTGTGTAATTGTTATGAGGAGAGGGGAGTAGAAGGAGTAGAAGGAGTAAGGGAAATTGGAGGTGGAGGGAAGGAAGGCAGACAGAAAAGCAAGAAGGAGAGAATGAGGGAGACAGGCAGGAGGCAAACAGAAAGTCAGGTAGGAATGGAGTGAGAGATTGAGGGAGGGAGGGAGAGGAGGGAGAGGAGGGGAAAGAAGAGAGAGATTGAAGGAGTGTGGGAAGGAAGGAGTGAGGGAGGGAGTGAGGGAGAGGGAAGTATGCTTGTAGTCATCAAAGAGGCAGTTCTGTGGTCAACGAAGACCATTACACCTGACAGGTCAATAATTAGCTCACATTTATTGAGTAATTACCTGAGTAAATATTATTATGTAAAAGCCGGTATTGTTATCTTTTCCGTATGGTGTGTATTATTATGTGAGTAGTACGTAAAAACACACATGAATATATATATACGCACACACATACATACATACATACATATACACCAACATACGTACACATATACACCCACACACGTACACCTATGCATACATACAAACACAGACATGCAAACATACACATATACAAGTGGATACACTCACATGCATGTAAACAAATACACATACACAGATATATACACACACACACACACACACACACACACACGAAAGATCAACAACTCGAGGTAAACACAAAAGCGGTATGTGTTTTCAAGAACTTAAGTTACGTGATTTAGATACAAGATGTCCGCCAATATTCACAGTGACTGTATAAACAATATTAATCCTCTACGAATTTCTTTTCTTCACAAAATGGCCGACAAACTAAACTGTAACTGCATACATTAACCAGAAATAATTATTACTTATATAAAATCATTCTCTTTTCCACAAGGTTAGGTTAAGTTAGGTTAGTTAAGGTTAGTTAAGGTTAGTTAAGGTTAGGTTAGGTTAGGTTAGATTAGGTTAGGTTAGGTTAGGTTAGTTAAGGTTAGGTTAGGTTAGGTTAGATTAGGTTAGTTTAAGTTAGGTTAGGTTAGTTAAGGTTAGGTTAGGTTAGGTTAGGTTAGGTTAGTTAAGGTTAGGTTAGGTTAGATTAGGTTAGTTAAGGTTAGTTAAGGTTAGGTTAGGTTAGATTAGGTTAGGTTAGGTTAGTTAAGGTTAGGTTAGGTTAGATTAGATTAGGTTATTTAGTTAGATTAGGTTGCTACACTCACGACGACTTCCGCCCTGAGCTGTAACACGACAAGAAATGTTCCTCCCCGTCGTTCTGATTCACACTATTAACTCTTTGGGTTGTGGGTCTGTCGTGTCGGTAATTGTTGTTTGTTTGTCGTTATTGGTCATGTGTTTGTCGTATGTTTATTTTTATTTGTGATGCGTTTGTCGTGTTTATCTGTCTTTTCTTTATCTATCTGTATCTATCTAACACAGACACACACACTCTCTCTCTCTCTCTCTCTCTCTCTCTCTCTCTCTCTCTCTCTCTCTCTCTCTCAACATTATACAGCACAAACACCTGTAATAAGGGTTAAGGCTAATTACTCTATAATACCTGGACTCTATTATACTCACTTCCGTCCTTGTTTCAGGTGAGTCGATTACAATTTACAATTACAATTATTATCATGATTACGTATACCACCACCATCCTGAACTGTGGTGAAGCGGTCTCTCTCTCTCTCTCTCTCTCTCTCTCTCTCTCTCTCTCTCTCTGCAAGTAATATTGTGACCTGCAGTTCACCTGTTCTCAAGTCATACGTGTAATTTCCTCGTTATAACAAGTGAATCACATTAAGATTGCATTTGACCTCTTGTTGGGCTACTGTCAGCTGGTGGACTGATGACGTCCATACACACACAGGCACCACCCCCAAGCACTTACACCTGAATGCACTTTGACTCATGATAATATGTTTTCCGCCTTTCTACGTTGAGGAAAGAAGCGTGAGAGTGAGGAGAGAAAATGACTATGGCATAAGAGACACACACACACAAATACGTTAATGCGAGTTTAAATAACGATATGTACGTAATCAATTCTGAGAATGTTATACCAGTCACTTGTAAACAAAATCTACACTTTTAACGAATTCCTACCAATATCGTTATAAATCTTGTTACATAACCTTCTACTCCTCTCGTCGGCGACACACGATACGATAACAAAGGCAACACACAACGATAACATAAACAAAGTCACTCGAGTTGCCAAACTACCTCGGGAAAAAAACACTAAGCAATACAATGTTGGAAAAATAACAAGAACAGCACCAGTGACTCGTTTTGTTTATCTGAGGACGCAAACCAATTAACCTAACCTAACCTAACCTAACCTAACCTAAGAAATGCGGTTGTTGTTGTTTTTATTTAGTTAGTATAGGTTTAGTCTGTTGTTTTGTCAATGTGAAAAAAATGTCGTCACAGTTCCGTTCGTGGTAATTTTCTAACAACTGGTCATTCTGGGTAAAAGGTTAAGCACTAACAGAACTTCTTGGCAACAAACGTTTCTAGCGATGGAATTCAAGTCTCTGGTGATGGTTGGGTCGCCCATAATGCACACAAAGAAACTCACAGCTCTGACGTCGGAGTTTTTCTAAGTGTGGTAGTGAGTTAAGTAGCGAGTTTAAAGTAGCCTGCGGTGTACCTGTGGGCGTACCTGTTGGCTGAGGTGGTAATTAGATCGCCAGATGCGTTTAGTGGTTCCATTGTTCCGAGTTGTCACAATGGCCTATCCTCAGGGCTAACGTGAAGTGATGAGCGTGTGTGTGTGTGTGTGTGTGTGTTAAAAATACTACCCTTTATATATGCGTGTCAAGAATTTAACTCTCTCTCTCTCTCTCTCTCTCCTCTCTCTCTCTCTCAGAATGCGTTACAAGGAAGTTATATACAAGTTACAGCGTTACAAACCAACACACACCACATAGCAAAAAACACATACACTACATACCCCTAACAAACAAACATGTTATAGACCAACAAACACACACACACACACACAACATTAAAACAAACGTTACATAACTCAACTGTAACTTAAAGTCAACGGTGTTCGGGGGTGTTACAGTACAGCTACGTTACATGAACAGGCGACAGTTATAGGTAGGTAGGTAGGTAGGTAGAGAAGGAGGTAGGTTGGTAGGTAGGTAGGTAGGTGCAGTGCGTGAGGCGTGCTGTCATCACGCACTCCGGGGGGTGTCGTCACGGAGTGCAATTTCACAGGTAAAACAGAACAATTTTTACGGTGACTAACAAATCCGGATTGTTGGGTGGGCTATAAGAACGCCAATTGGACCCCTGGCAGATAAACACTGATGATTTACTCCAGGTGGGAATTTAATGATTCGGAATATTTTTATAACTCCTCATGATTGGAGAGATGATTCGTGGTCATGATTGGAGGTAATTAGAGTTATTTCACACGACATTACCATTATAGATTTAACAGAGGGGAAAATATTACGTGAAGAAGTGTTTATTTTTTGATAATGAGGTAATTTTGGACTTTTGTAGTTTCATATTACTTTGTGTGAGGAATTTTTTTAATTTTTTTCTTTCTATTACTTATTTAGTAATTGTCACGACACTCGTTTCCACTAGGAGAAACTATTAAACTTTTTTGGTGATATATCTTTTTTACGAAGATAAATCAAGTTTTGAGAGTAGTTTTAAAAATGCCACTAAGAAAAAGTACTATACTCCCCCCCCCCCCCCCCCCCCGAGAACTTGCAAATGATAACTATAACTAAAGCTTAATACTATTCAGAAAAGACAAAATATAATAACACTATACCATCAGAAACAACATAACTTAATATAAACTCAAAATAATTACATCACATTTACCTATAACAAAAAACATCAGTTAATATATAATTCTTAACGCCCAAAATTTACATCATGTTAAGAATATCACAATTTAACACTATATTATTTCCTTCAATAATTATCTAGTTCATAATACTCACGAAATTCTTATATAATAATTTTAATAGAAAAATACAAATATATTTCTTAATTTTACTTTGGATAATTTTCCCTTAATTTATGATCGACCAATCAGAATCGGATTTTAATAATTTTCTGATAATTATTTGGATAAACTTATTTTGACAGTAATCTAACCCCTTGAGTACGATGACTTAACCCCTGGAGTACGATGAGTTAAGTAAGCCACTGAGTACGATGACTTAACCCTTGAATACTATGACTTAACCTCTTCAATACGACGACTTAACTTCTTGAGTACGATGACTTAACCCCCTGAGTATAATAACAATCACTTGAGTACAATATCATCATACTCAAGGGCACAGATACAAGTAAGTCGCCGTAATCAAAGGGTTAATGGCATCGTAATCAAAGGGTCAAGACATCATACTAAAAGGGTTAAATCATCGTACTAAAGTGATTAATCTTACTCAAAGACCTAATTCATTGTACTTATAAAAACTAACCCATCGTACTCATATATCTAACTCATTGTACTCAAGACCTAACTCATCGTACTCTGAAATCTAACTCATCGTACTCATCGACGAATTGGTCTGTTGATTAAGATATCTTGATCCCCCTCTTGAGTACACTGCTAACTTGAGTACAATGCCAATCCCATGAGTACGATAACTTATCCACCAGGAGGACGAGGACTTTAACCTCTTGAGTACAATACTTTCTCCCTTTGGAAAACGATGATATAGTACTCAGGAGTGAACTTATTGTACTCATTAGCGTCAAATAAGCCCAAGTAAACTGTAATTAAGTAAACTTTCATTAAGTAAAGAGTCATTAAGTGAAGAGTCATTAAGTAAAGAGTCATTAAGTAAAGAGTCATTAAGTAAAGAGTCATTAAGTAAACAGTCATTAAATAAAGTCATTAAGAAAACAATCCTCAAGTAAAAAGTCATTCGTAAACAGTCATTATTTAATTACCAGAAATATCTAACACACAAACAAATTAATTTTCCTTGTTATATTTGTCCTTCATATCGAGACAGACACATAATTGATTTTGCAAAGTCTATTCCTAAACAGAATGATAAGTTAATGAAAAAAAAAAAAGTAATGGCCAAAATTACGTAAACAATTATTCATTTTCTTTCTAAAAAACGAAACAAGACAAACTATTTATTTCTAGAGTAAACGTTTAAAAATTAATTATAGATTTAAAATTACGTCTATATACTCTAAACAAAGTATGTTTAAGAAGTATATATGTATTTAAAGGCATAAAGTATATATGTTGTTTGTTTACCTGTTGCACCAAACTCCTTGACCGACCTCATCAAACAAAATGTAAAAAAAAAAAAAAAAAAAAGAGAAAAGTAGCAAAAATGAGAGCAGGTTCTTAATGTGGTAAGATAATACTCTCGTGTTTCTTGTTCTTCGTTAATGACGGATATTCAGTTCTCAACAGTGTGATAAACATGAAACCCAACTCCCATTTATTGTATAAGAAACCTCCCAAATTATGCCCATCAGAGTGACATATCCAGAAGGGCTCAGGGAAAGCTGCCCATGATGCCACCTTCACCGGGGCCGATAGAGTCACTTTTACCAGCTGACGAGGAGGGAGAAATCGCCCTTGTAGGAGTCAATAATTGGTGTTTAATCCGCACAAAAAATGTGAATTAAAAGAAGGGGCCCCAGAGGCGGAGCTGGGCGAGATCTCTACACCGCAGACTCTACTCGGCTTTCATCAGCTTTTGTGTTGTGGTCGTGGCCTGATGACACCTGATACGGGTTATCATTAATTGTGTCTTATCGGGGACTACGCCTTCGAACCTCCGTAAATATGACTTCCATTCCAACAAGAAATATACTCCTATATCCTTCCAACACCTCGAACTGCTCGATTGAATTTGTTTTCGTCAAGTATCTAGAGGATTGTAAGCATGTCGACTGTGTGTAGGAGGAGGAGGTGTCCCTGGGGTAGGGTTTCGGAGACAACAGGAGGGAATAAGCAAGGAATAGAACTCTGTGTACACTGACCAATAAGAAGCGAGTGTGAAGATGTTAGTCGGCATTTGTTACTCGACACATCCAGCCCAGGCCACCACCTGCCCGCTACCAAGGCCAGACCCGCCTGCTGACTAGTTACCTTAGGTCCACCTCTTACCTGTTACCTGGCGGGTACCTGAGTAATGAGCTTTGTCAGGAGGCCTTACTTGTTACCTGGCAGGCACCAACAGTAAGTAATGAGGTTCGACAGGAAGGTTTTATTGAATACTTCATACCTGGTAAGTGTGAGTGCAGCAGCCGAGGGGATACAGCCCTCACCTCCTACGAATCGCTTCTTCATGCCGGGGCACTCCCAGTCCACCCAGCTGTAAATGGGTACAAACCTTTGCAATTTGGAAAAGTGAAAACGGTCAAGTGCAGTGTCGGCCACGCTGCCTCCTTAATGTACAGTATGCTTTATCCACAATTCCCCTAACTGAGCCCCATGCTCATAGGACCCTCCCTCATTTTTCCTTCAGATAAACGTTTGTATTATAAGAACATACAGACACGTAAGTGAGAGAATGGACGAACTTGCGGATAAACAGATCCATGGAAAATAAACACACGCACAGGCTCACTCACACATACACATGCCCTCTTTTTGTCACTCAGTGGAGCATGACAAAATATACAGATACACACACAACACGTACAGCATATCATCACTGGTATGTACGGTAAATCCCCCCATGAGTTAAGACTTACAGTATTTCCTAACATTGTTTCCATCAGTGTTGTCAACAATGTATCAAGTGGCAACACAGTAACACACCTTGTACGACACCAGCAGCAGGACTGCACAAGATGCTGGCCACAAGTAAACTCCACTGCTATACAAACTCAACTTGATCACCACTTCAACCAATGAAGCAACAAGGCGGGAATATTTAAACCAATCAGAGAACTCCTTAACGATAAGATGTCGTTGTTTAGTGATACAAGCAGCTGGGTAGTTAGTGCGCATGTTTTATAGCTATATCTTCGTGGAAGTCCGTGCACTAACCCTCTCCTATGACTCGTTGTTCTTATTGGCTGAGGGTTTCGTTGCTTTTTGTGATTGGCTAACTTTCTGGTCAATTCGGTATTTTCAACAGGCGGCGGAGGTGTGAACTTTTGTGAGTGTACACACTGTACAGCCTTACGTTTGACCAGTGTATTATTGTTATTATTATTATTATTAATTATATTATTATTATTATTATTATTATTATTGTTGTTATTATTTGTTTATTATTATTATTAGTAGTAATAGTAGTAGTAGCAGTAGTAGCAATAATAGTAGTTGTAGTAGTAGTAGTAGTAGTAGTAGTAGGTAATAAAATGGCGGCGAAGGTGTGGCTATTGGGGGAGGCTGAGGCCACGAAAAAAATGTAATATTAGAAGTAGTAGTAGTAGTAGTAGTAGTAGTAGTAGTAGTAGTAGTAGTACTGAATGCCGCATGGATCTGCGGCTCAACTAATTTAACACAGATAGGATAGCTTCTTATGTATTAGGATATCTAATATTAAGGTAAATAAATGGTGGCGAAGGTGTGGCTATTGGGGGAGGCTGGAGGCCACGTTCAAAAAAAAAAAAAGTAGTAGTAGTAGTAGTAGTAGTAGTAGTAGTACTGTTGTTGTTGTTGTTGTGATAGTGGTAATGGTAGTGTGGTTGTGGTGTTGATGTTGGTGGTGGTGATGGTTATGATAGTGATAACGAGTGTTGGGTGTGGAGATTAGTATACTCAGATGGTGATTATTACCGCCATAATAATTACAAAATGAGTAATTATAGTGTTATGCGTGATGGTGAGAATAACGATACTTAGTCTTTGGGGGAGATTTGCTAAATGGCCTTAATTTAATTCAAGAACAAATACATTAACTCCTCATTAGTTCACGTCATCGACAAGAACAGACAGACAGACAGACAGACAGACAGACAGAGAATCCAAGGTATAGTGAGAGGGGGAGAGATATAAACTGTGATAGGGAGAGATAGAAATAAAGAGAGAGACAGAAATGGGGGTGTGAAAGTGAGAAAATGAGACAGACAGACAGACAGACAGACAGACAGGCAGACAGAGCAAAAGACAGAGAGATAGACAGAGACAAATAAAGAGACAGAGCACAGAGAGACAGACACAGTCAAAGAGACAGATAGACAGACATAGAGAGACAGACAGAGATAGAGAGAGACAGAGATAGAGAGACAGACAGACAGAGACAGAGGGCCACTCAGTAAGCTGTTACACTGTCCCCCGAGAACTGAAGTAAGAAATGGTCGCCGATTATTACAACATAAGAACGTGACATTCTTAAGAGGCGGCCCTATTAGGTTATGAAATTTGTCACCATCATTATCATGGTCATTTTCGTCATCACCATTATTATCATTATCTGTAAATTATCGAGATTCATCGTATCTTCACTGCAACTTCCACCACCACCACCACCACTACTACTACTACCACTATCGCCACCACCACCACCACCACTACTACTACTACTACTACTACTATCGCCACCACCACCACCATCATCACTATTCCACACTAATACCACCACAACTACCATTATCACCATTCCACCCCCCCCCCCCAACATCACCACTAGTACCACTTACACGAAACACTTGGGAGGTAATGTTTGAACTCTTCACTTAAGTGGGGATTAAGAATTAGAACACCTGAATTGGCGATCCATCACTCGGACAAGCAATCATGATAGTCTTCCCCTCAACTCAAGTCAATTGTTTTCTTTACTGATAAATTGGCGATTGACACGCAAGAAGGTAGCGGGAATAAGTGTATGTATTGGCGTTGGCTTTTAGGAGAGTTACCCCAATCAATTTGGGTTTTTATTCTCGTTTTTTGTTGTCTAAATAATGGGATTTTTTTAATTATTTTTTTTTTTATGGTGGATATTTTTTTATAATGGGACTTATTTAATGACGAGGTCTCTTGAAAATAAGACTTTTTTAACAATAGGTTTAATTTTGTTAAAGGGATATTTTTAGTTTGGGAATTTTTTTAGTATGTAATAATGACAATGAAAATAATAGTTCTAATGCGTGTATTTATACCGACGCACACACACACCCACACACACACACACACACACACACAGGTAGTCACGACTTACAAATAAACATCCACAGAATTGTAATAAATCGTAAGAGAATAAAAGACGAGGTTTAAACACCGTGAGAGAGACACCCTCAGTTTGAACCATTATTTCCTATCAAGCAGCAAAAGAGACGCCGCCGCCACCACCAGTAATACTGCCACCACCTACACCACCACCATCACCTCCAATACTCAGACCACCACCACTACTACCACCATCACCATCACCACCACTACTACTACTGCTGCCACCACCTACACCACCACCATCACCTCCAATACTCAGACCACCACCACTACTACCACCATCACCATCACCACCACTACTACTACTGCTGCCACCACCTACACCACCACCATCACCTCCAATACTGAGACCACCACCACTACCACCACTACCACCATCACCACCACCACCACTAATATTGCCACCATCTACACCACCACCATCACCTCCAATACTGAGACCACCACCACCACCACCACTACTACTGCCACCACCACAACCACCACCACTACTACTGTTGCCACCACCTACACCACCACCACCATCACCTCCAATACTCAGACCACCACCACCACCACTACTACCACCACTACCATCATTACTACTGCCACCACTGCCACCACGACCACTACTACTACTACCACCACCGCCATCACTACCACCACCACTATCATCACTACCACCACCACTATTATCATCACCATCACCAACACTATTATCATCAACATCATCAACACTACCCCCACCACCATCACTGCCATTACCACCATCACCACCAGTACCATCACCATCACCACCACCACCCCCCACCATCACCACCACCAGGCAGGGCTACCGGCCGGCATTCACTCCTCAGTAATGGCGAGTCCATTTTTTAATTTCACGGTCAGACTTAATGATGAGGGCGAGTGTGTAACGTCTGAGAGTGGTTTTGGTAGTGGTGGAGGGGTCATGATGGTGGTGATGGTGTTAGTTGTGATGCAAGTGAACGGTGGTGACTATGAGAGTGGTTGTGGTGATGGTGTTGTTATGTGGTAGTGGTGTTGGTGGTAGTTGTTGTTGTTGTTGGTGGTGGTGGTGGTGATGAGTACTGTGAGTAGTAGTAATAGTGGTGGTGTTGATAGTGGTGGTGCAGTCATGGTGGAGATGGTGGTAGGTAGGTAGTTGTTGTTGGTGGTGGTGGTGGTGGCATTAACATTAGCAGTAGATCTCCTGACCAATATCAACAACAGGTAATCTTACATCACTTACACATCAATAAAACACAACACTCACCAATAACTCCCAAAACAGTCTCTATAACATTATATATCATCAATTTGTAGTGTTTCTATAATGTGGTGCTATTATAGGCCATTACGCTCCTGTAATCATTACAATGTGACGATTATTTTAAAGCAATTTCAGTACCCCGTTAGACTGTTAAGTTCCTTTGTAATTAGAGAACCTGAGGTGTGTGTACCCAGGTGTTGCTGTCTCACCTTGTGTCATTATTATTATTATTATTATTATTATTATTATTATTATTATTACTATTATTATTATTATTGGTTATTATTGTTAGTTATTAGTGTTAGTTACTATTGGTTATTATTATTGTTATTGTTATAGTAAATATTGTTGTTGTTGTTGTTGTCATCGTCGTCGTCCTCACCTTCAGTAAATGTTTACGTCTCTCATCATCTATCACATCGTCTACTTTTAACAACTAAATCCAGTAATTAATTCAACATTCTGCCTCAGTGAATGTCAGCTGTTCCCGTATGTCAGCAACACCCATCATGACAACATGCCAAGTTGACACTGGAGATGGTTAGGTATCACAGTTGATGGCTGACTGTCATACCTCTGTCATATGACTGTGGACTGCCAGTATACCTGAGTGTGTGTATCTATGAATCTGATTGTTTGTGACTGCCTCTGTATGTGATTGTCTGTGATTGACTTTGTCTGAGTGCGTGTGATCGTCTGTGTTATCTGTTTCTTTGTGGTTGTCTATAGGTCTGAGTGTGTGTGATTGTCTCTGTATCTGAGTGTGTGTAATTGTATGTGTATCTGAGTGTATGTGATTGTTTCTGTATCTTATTGTGTGTGATTGACTGTGTGTCTAAATGTGTGTGATCGTCTGAGTGTCTGATTGTGTGAGAATGTACGTCTGATTGTTTATGATTGTCTGTGTGTCTGAATGTGTAATTGTCCGTGTTCCTGATTGTATGTGATTGTTTAGAATCTGATTGCGTGTGATTGTCTGTTTATCTGACTTGTGTGATTTTCTGTGTGTTGACTGTGTTTGATTGGCTGTATGTCGTTTGTGTT
>CAUDMG010002184.1:2052500-2060000 GCA_958450375.1 Homarus gammarus | reverse complement strand
TATTACATACCTCTTATAAGAGATCACATGACCTATATTAGTCTCGCCTATATTAGATGTGTTGAAAGTAGAGTCCCATGGGTATGAGGTGGTGTGGATATAGTACACTGCATACAAAGCCTTCGGTACATAAGGACGGTATGTAATTGGTACTGCTCTTGGCTCTCTTTTCTTCCTCAGTGTATATCAGGTACCTATTCTCAGCTGGATCGACTTAAGGTGCCACATTGGTATTGCAGTTTAAGTATTTGAGGTAGATGTGTTCTCTCACGTCTGTACACACGGGGAATAGTTTGATATAGAAGTCTTTGAGAATCCATTTGTGTATAGTATCTTAAGTGAGTTTGTTAGGGATATTCTTACATACTTTGAGAAACATCTTTGTGTCGTGGTTTACGTGAAATTAATTTAAGATTTTGTTTTAGAATTTACTGTTGTGTCATAACTCAAGTAAGGTAGTTGAATTAATTGTGGTATCTGAACTTGAGAGAGAACAAAAATTTACTTTCGGGTTTATGAGAATTCAACGTAGAGTCGTAGTTTAAGTGAATCAATTGGATTCACGAGCGTTTCAGAATCAAATTATGTACTGTAACTTAAGTGAATCAGTAAGAATGGTTTTCAACACCTATACTACAGTACGTGGTGGTGGTGGTGGTCATAGCTCACTCAGGCTTGTGATGGTCTATATAGTTCCTCGGCTTCTGTAATGGTCTCAGTGGTTGGACCTGAGACCTGTGGTTACTTCAGGTCATCAGGGACACATTAACAGGTAAGGTTACAAGTCAACGGTCACATTAATGGTTACAGAGAGGTTTTACAGTCAAATCATTGGTAAATTACATTAAGTTAGTAGTATGGTTGGCTTCTTGTAAGCCCCTGAGAGGTTACAGTTAAGTTACAGGTAAGTTGCAGGTTAATTATTAATAGGTACAGGTAGGGTGCCTGTAGACCATTAATAAGTTACAGTTAAGTTACAGGTGAATTATAGGTACAAGTGGGTGATAGGTGGATTATAGGTAAGGTGTGTGCCGTAGCTGCAAAGTTGAGGTGCAAGTACTGGTAGAAATATGGGGGGGGGGGAGTTATTGGTTGTTGTAGAGGTGTCTGAGCTTGTAGGTATTGTTGTATGGTTGTTGTTGTTGTTGCTGTTGTAGCTGTTGTTGTTGTTGTAGCTGTTGTTGTTGTTGTAGTTGTTGTTGTTGTTGTAGCTGTTGCTGTTGTTGTAACTGTTGTTGTTGTTGTAGCTGTTGTTGTTGTTGTAGCTGTTGTTGTTGTTGTTGTTGTTGTAGTTGTTGTTGTTGTTGTAGCTGTTGCTGTTGTTGTAACTGTTGTTGTTGTTGTAGCTGTTGCTGTTGTTGTAGCTGTTGCTGTTGTTGTAGCTGTTGCTGTTGTTGTTTTTGTCGTAGCTATTGGTTAAGTTGTGGTTGTCGTAACTGTTGATGTTGTTTTTGTTATTGTGTGTTTTAAAGGTCCTTGTACTAGTAGGTGTGATAAGGTGGTTGCTGTTTACCACCACTACTACTATTACCACCATCACAACCACCATTACTACTTTCACTACCACCATTACCACAACAACCACCATTACCACAACCACTACCCACTACCAATACCACCATCATCATGACCTCTACTACCCCTTCAACCATCAAACCTACCACTACCACCACAACAACCACCATCATCTTTACCTACCCCTGGATGAAAGCTCAAATACACGAATCACATACGCCACACACACACACACGCTACCCACAAGACCACATCGATCACATCTTCGAAACTACTACATCTGTTTACTTTTTCCATCATGAAGGAGTTATGTTTCCTCGCTAATGGAGGGCGTTATATGACACCTGGCGGCTGACATTATCCTTAAGTCTGTTTCTATTGTGTTTTTTTTTCCGGTTTGTTTACATAATCTACCTGTAATTCTACTCTATATGGTGTGTTATATTCCATCATGTATCAACCGTTATTCTACCTTACATAGCATCTACCAGTATTGATGTGTGTGTGTGTGTGTGTGTGTGTGTTTTGTTTTCTTCTTTCTTTGCGTGTTTACTGTCCATATTATGTAGTTTAGTGCTAAGATACAATTAATTAAAAGCAATGAGGTAATTCACAGCCCCAGAATGTTATACGTAGAAGAGAAGAGAAAAAATGGAGAAATTATATATATATTGACTTAGAGAAAACGTGGGTATTTATTGTACTAAGACCTCGACAAGAGGACATAACCCAAACTACGGCACAAATATATCACAAGGAAATAAATCTCTATTTCTTTTATATTATAACTTTTTCCTCATCTTTCTTAATTTTGATAAAGCCAATTTGTGACTCATTTCATAATCTAACCAAACCTAACCTAACCAAGCCTAACCTAACATACATAGCCTTATTCAACGTAACCTAAACTAAATCAACCTAGCCTAACTCAACCTAACCTATCCTAAATCAACTTAACCTAACCTAATCTAATATAACCTAACCATTTCCTTATAGGTACTAAAAATTACATCACATCACCAATCATCTCTCTAAAAGTTATAAATTACCCCCCCCCCCCCCCCCCATCTAGTTCCTTTCACATTATTACCATGCATCCTTAAGAAAGTCATTTTAACGATATACCATCAAGGAGTCACAATAATATCCTACATCCTGTCTTCCTCCCTCCGTCGACCATCACCCTGAAATAACCTCGAAATGATGAACTGTGATAATTTGCATAATTTCGTGGAAACCAGCTTCTGGCCCAGTGGGACGCCAGACTGAGGCTATTAGCAGGAAAGTGTTATTGATGTTTTAATTAAAGGCGTCTGTGTTCCCCCCTCACCCCCCCCCCACCTGGATAATGACCTCAGCCATCAGCGATGGAGTTTTTCGTCTGTAATTACCATGATGGAAGCGTTGAACACTAATTGAGGCGTTACAGTAGATCATGAGCGTCGATAATGTTGACGAGCTTGAGCGACATGTTTGGCGTTGAGACTTATTCCAACGGCGGTGTTTTGTTGTTGTGGTTTTTCTTGGGGTTAATGTCTTGGATTTCCTTTTTATTCTCTTTATGTGTGACGTTGAACTGTAAGTGTGTAACGTGAAAGGTTAGGTGCGTGACGTTGAACTGTAAGTGTGTAACGTGAAAGGTTAGGTGTGTGACGTTGAACTGTAAGTGTGTAACGTAGAAGGTTAGGTTTTGTGACGTTGAACTTTAGGTGTGTGACGTTGAACTTTAGGTGTGTGACGTTGAACTTTAGGTGTACGACGTGCATGGTTTTGTTATGTGACGTTGAACTTCGAATGTGACGTCAAACTTAGATCTTTGAACTTGACGTGAAGGCTCATACGTCACGTTGACCTGAGTGTACACAAAGAACAATAGGGAGGAGGAGGAAGAGGAGGAAACAAAGAAGGAGGAGGGGAAGGAGGAGTAAGAGGAGGAAGAGAAAGAGGAGGGGAAGGAGGAGAAGAAGGTGGAGAAGAAGTACAAAACAAGATATGAATATGAGCGAGAAGAACAATAACAAGAAAAGAACAAGAAAATACAAGAACAAGAACAAATCCAAAACCAAATGAACAAGAACACAGACAAGAAGAACAAGAACACAAAATGATCTTGACTTAACTACCATAGATAATCAAACCACCACCTTGTTGACATGATTTAACACAACAAACACAACAACAAAAACAATTCTACCCTTCTGTTCTACGACCGTTTTCATACCTACAACAGTAATACTAACGGGAACAACGGAGCCTCTCAAACAGAAAAAAAAACAATAGAAATTCCCTTTAACAAATAAAGTTTATCTGGGGGGGTCACTAAGAGCTGAAACACACACACACACACACACACACACACACACACACACACACACACACACATCAATACTGGTAGATACTGTGAAAGGTAGAATTTTGGTAGATATATGATGGTAGATAAGACACAATATAGAGTAGAGTTACAGGTAGATTAGCATGCAGATAGACACAGATAGAAGGGTAGATGAAAAGATGGATACCTCAAGTAGATAGATATCCCCGTGCCTTGACCACACACCTCCCTCCCCCCTACCTCCCTACCCCCCCCCCTCCCTCCCTCTCTCTCCCCCTCCCTCCCACCCACATCCTGTGTATTCCTTACAATAAGCATCTCCAAGGAGGGACGCCCATTCCGCCACCCACCAAACCGCCCAACCTGCCAGGAAACCGCAGGAATGGGTGGTAGAAGACGAGGAGGAGGAGAAGGAGGAGGAGGAAGTGGAGGAGGGAGAACAGAAGGAGGAAGAAGAATAGAAGGAGAAAGAAGAGGAGGGGGAGAAGAACAAGAGAAGGGTGAGGATGAGAAGGGGAGGAAGAGGAGGAAGAAGAGGAAGGGGAAGGGGAAGGTGTAGGAGGAAGAAGACGACGAGGACGAGGAGGAGGAAGAAGAGAAAAAGAAGAGAGGAAGAAATGGAGGGGGGAAAATGGGAGGAGGAGGAGGAGGAGGTGAGTGAGGCATCGGGAACTTGATAGAGAGAAGATTCAGATCTTTCCTCAGGTTGCTTTGAATTGATTCGTATACAAGGTTATTACGATCTATTTATTTCCAGTTGATTAGGATTGATTCGTATTCAAACTGCTTCATTTTGATTAATCAATAAGTTTTTATTGATTGCCTGTATTTCAGATTCTGTTTCAGAGGATTCAGGCCGATTCACTGAGCCATATTCAAAAAGATATACGAATTCAGAATCACGATAATTAAGATTCAAATTCAGATTCAGATTAATTCTAAATTTAAGTAAAAAATCAGAATTCTGATATTTTGGTCTAATATCACTTCATGTGAACCTGTATATTAAGGTACAGGTACAGTGATCATAAAGGTGTGTGACTGTATCATAATGGTGTGTGACTGTATCATAATGATGTGTGACTGTATCATAAAGGTGTGTGACTGTATCATAATGGTGTGTGACTGTATCATAATGATGTGTGACTGTATCATAATGGTGTGTGACTGTATCATAATGGTGTGTGACTGTATCATAATGGTGTGTGACTGTATCATAATGGTGTGTGACTGTATCATAATGGTGTGTGACTGTATCATAAAGGTGTGTGACTGTATCATAATGGTGTGTGACTGTATCATAATGGTGTGTGACTGTATCATAATGGTGTGTGACTGTATCCTAAAGGTGTGTGACTGTATCATAATGGTGTGTGACTGTATCATAATGATGTGTGACTGTATCATAATGGTGTGTGACTGTATCATAATGGTGTGTGACTGTATCATAATGGTGTGTGACTGTATCATAATGATGTGTGACTGTATCATAATGGTGTGTGACTGTATCATAATGGTGTGTGACTGTATCATAATGATGTGTGACTGTATCATAATGGTGTGTGACTGTATCATAATGGTGTGTGACTGTATCATAATGATGTGTGACTGTATCATAATGGTGTGTGACTGTATCATAATGGTGTGTGACTGTATCATAATGGTGTGTGACTGTATCATAATGGTGTGTGACTGTATCATAATGATGTGTGACTGTATCATAATGATGTGTGACTGTATCCTAAAGGTGTGTGACTGTATCATAATGGTGTGTGACTGTATCATAATGGTGTGTGACTGTATTACCACACGAGGAAGAAGTCAAGTATTACCACACGAGGAAGAAGTCAAGTATTACCACACGAGGAAGAAGTCAAGTATTACAACACGAGGAAGAAGTCAAGTATTACCTCACGAGGAAGAAGTCAAGTAGTACCACACGAGGAAGAAGTCAAGTATTTCCACACGAGGAAGAAGTCAAGTAGTACCACACGAGAGTCGAGAGCCTAGATTTCGTCACCATTCACTGTTATATAATCCTCAACAACCCTCCAAAAATCAAGTTCGACGACCAGGGTGGACCAAAAGAGTGTCTTACTAAATTACTTGAGGTAAACTAACGCTTTTGATGGGGTGATACAGGTGTGTGTGGGGGGGGGGGGGAGGGCGGGGGAGCAACAGGAGTCGGCCAGGTAGGTAGTCATTTGAGGGTCGTGTGGTGGCTGAGGGATACCGTCCTAGAACACAAATATTCCTTGCAGTATTATTTGTATATTATTGGCAGTGGTTCAAAGGGGACTCCTGTGTTTATTAATTTTGTTGACCTAAATGTTTGATGGTTGAGGTTGAAAGCGTATAAGATGATTTACGATTTGTATCCATTTTACGGGTATTAGTTAGTTCCATGTAGTGTGTGATGTCCTGAGTATAGGTCTCAGTACAGAGGCTGAGATGAAGTTTCGTTTTGTTATTCTTCCCGAGGAAATTAAGTTGTAGATACGTAATGAATGTTGATAAATGCAATCACAGTTCAGGCTTCTCATTTGGCAGTCTCTCTCTCTCTCTCTCTCTCTCTCTCTCTCTCTCTCTCTCTCTCTCTCTCTCTCTCTCTCTCTCTCTCTCAGGCGTAAGTAACCCAAAACATCTCCCGGGCATAAGTTTACCCCCAGGGAGCCCAGTACCTCTTGCCGTGGGGGTGAGGAGGTGAGGCACCGGAAGGTCTTCTTCAGGAGATGGTATCGTCCCCAAGATACCTCGAGGAGTGTGTCGCCTCAGTCAAGATACAGGTCATAAAACGCACAACCATCTGGACCTGCATCACACACGTCACTCTCCTTACAGCAGATCCGTCGGTAATCTGAAGCCAGGAGAAGGATAAATATCGATTATGTAACGTCTTGGTTCATCCAAGTGCACCAGAATGTAAGATAATTGTTTGAAGTAAAGACAATTATTCAGTGAATGTTTGGTGATAACTCTAGAAGAAGAAGGGCCTAAATGAAAGCCAACAGCACCATTTTAGACGAGCCTGAGAAAATACACCTGTAAGGATAAGTCCCACGCTGATATTGAGTGGGCAGGTGAAGGTGAGAGAAGGGTGGGGGGATGAAGGGGTTAAGGGTAGGCCAAATAAACACCATTCCAGAGGTGTAAGTCGAGCCAGGAAGTGGCGGGCTCTGTGGTCTGGGCGCCCACTACCGAACTGCCTCCCCTAAACTGACTTTTACGTGTAAGAATTTGCTCTCTGGTTTCAACCTGTTGGACGCTCATTTTATGATACCCGAGGATGGTTGGCGAGCTTCGTGTGTGATCCCTGCTTTCTGTGGCTTCTCAGGCTCCGCTTCACCCCTTAAATCACCCCTGAGCAAATATTATACACCACCCCATCTATTCCCAACTCCTCAGAGCAACTTCCAAGCTCACTATAAACAATTAATTTATATATAAGGTCCTTAACAGTATATAAAACATCCCAAAATTAAGGTAGGTTCTTAAACACGAGGGCGGAGCACCTCGAGGGGATGACCTAGTACCACCCCACCCTTCCCTACCACCACCTCAAAACGTCGTCCGCTCCAAAGGTGGGTTTGAGGTGGGGCGGGGGATGGGGTGGGCTAAAGATAGGGGGCAAGGGTGGGCCCTGACGGTGGAAG